>JBBBDQ010000598.1:7132500-7380000 GCA_037127315.1 Ascarosepion bandense
ACTTTTTCTCTGTTTCTTTATATTTTTGTCATTTTCTACTTTTTCTTATATACTAAGTTTGACTTAGTATATATAATGTTGCATAAAAAATGTTTACTTTTGCATAAATATATATATATATATATATATATATATATATATATATGATAAAATAAGGAAGACAAGAGGAAAACTAAATTTTTTCTTTCTTCTTTATTTAATCATGCTGTACTTTTCCTATGAAAAAATTTGAAAATACTTTTGCATATATATATATATATATATATATATATATATATATATATATATATCTGTGTGTGTGTGTGTGTGTGTGTGTGTGTGTGTGTGTGTGTGTGATGGATTGATGAAATGTTCAAGAGATTCTTCGGCTAAAAATAATTGATGTTTATTCATATAACTTATAGAAGTTGATGGGGAAGAAAACATTTCAGCAATACTCCTGTATATATATATATATATATATATATATATATATATATATAATATAAAATGAGTAATAGTGTCCGAAACAAATGCAGACATAAGACCAAGTAGAAAATCATTCATTCGATGCGTTTCGCCTACGTCACCTGTGTAAGGTTCGGCTTCTTCAGGTCACAATGAAAGAAACATATAACATTAAAAAGAACAATAAATTATATTAACTCAGTTACCTTATCACATCCGACGAACAGAAACCATAAAGTATACAAATATAATCATAATTATGAATTAAATATACATTGTGATACAAAAATTTCTATGTTTTGAGATAGAATCTCGTCATCAGGCAATGTTGGATGCTGGTTGTGAAAATGATTTACATTTCCTGGAATATATATATACATATATATATATATATATATATATGTGTGTGTGTGTGTGTGTGTGTGTGTGTGTGTGTGTGTGTGTGTGTGTGTGTGTATGTATATATATATATATATATATATATATATATATATATTAGAGTGGCTGATGTTTGTTGGATCCAGAAACCGTCGCTGGGATGTGCTATATAACGGCACTTTAGAAGCACTGATAGTAGCACTAATCATTTCATTCTAAGCAGAGACAGGCCACCACTAGTAGGCAGGGAAAAAGAGTGGGTAAAGTGTGTATCCAGGGAAGGAAAAACTTGAACGAGATTCAAGACGATAGAAGATGGCAACTAATGCTGCGTTTACCTTTTTGGAGAGTGTAACTATCAGGGAAGCAATGAAACGGAAGGGATTACTACAGGAGAGAATTACGAGAAAAGAAACTATTCGCGTAGAAATGGCGATAAAATTCAAATATTCAAACGGTAAAAGGGTAGAACCTAGATTCCAACATAGTAGCACGCTTGTTCCATATTCAAACACTTTCTGCTCATTGATAAGGTAAATTAATTAATCGCATCTCTCATCCTCAAAAGTATGAACTCATTTTCTTTCAACAGAACCTGAAAAAGCCACGTCTAACACACGTCGCGGTTAAAAGTGTCGTATAAAATCTTTTCTACTTTGTTTCATAAATATTCATCTAGGTTCTATTGAAGTTTGTTTTACGAATATGAAATCATTTTCTGTTAGTTTCGTACAAGCTAACGAATGTTTGGTTCCACTAGATATACGTTTAAGATTTTAAGATTAAGAAATGTCTTTGTAGTTGTTATTTTTTTGTTTCCCAATATGCCATTTGCTACATCGTACGTTATAAATTTGAACCAGGTTAAGCTAAGTTTTGCCACATTTGAAACTGAAAATCATTGTAATTTCAGTTTTTACTCGATCAGGAATCAAACATTACTACCTTGTATGAATGAAAATACTCACAAAGTCTGTATAAATGTCTGATTGTAACTATTTAAACTAGGTATATTATTCGGGTTCATCTTTATTCTCATATTTATGACGTTTTGTCTGTTGTATTCTCCGATTTTCGTCAGGTGATATACGTTGAAATTTTGCACCGAACCCTTTATTTAGTCGAATGGGGTAGGTTGTTCTAGTTCCACGTACTATGCCTTTTCTGGATATCTCAGTTTATTTATTTCCCTTTAGTAACTCAATTCTCCAAGCTTCTTTATTTACCTCTGTTGTGGTCAGGTATTGAACTCATAACTATTTGGGGCAAGTCACTGGATTACATCAAACAAGGTTTTTATCAATTAGCACACTTGTTCTCCAAGTAAAATTGAGTTGCCAAAAAAAGAAATAAATTGAAAATGAGATATCCTGAAAGGCACGGCGCTTGGAACAAAAACAATCTACCCCGTCGGAGTAAAAATAAAGGGATCGGTTCGAAATTCTAGCGTATATGAACTGAAGAAAGCCGAAGAGTACAACGGCTGGAACGTGAAATATATGACAATAAAAATGATAGAAAAAGTTCGAACACTGTATATCGTGTGAATACTAGCATGAAAGCTGAAAAAAATTGTCAGTTTCCTTCAATACACTCTCTCAAACACACACACACACACACAGACATATATGTGTAAATCAAGTCTCGTGAATATCCGAGGGTAATGGTAAGTTGTATATGACAATTTATAAAACCTACTTTGACATGTTTTGCCGAAGATACGACTTCCCCTTTAGTCTATGTGGCCGCATTTTTCTTTCCATACCGCTCTCCAGACAGTAATTAGACTCTGCACAGTTCTTGGGTAGATTCATAGTGGAAACATGACAAAGTAATAATTTCTTATTTGTCTTTTGGACACACACACACACACATATATATATATATATATATATATATATATATATATATATATATATATATATAATCCCAAGTGTGAGGAATTTTAAAATGAACGAAAATACTTTCAAGTTTTTAACTCTTTGGGCTGCTGATTCAAGCACATATCACAATAGATGAAACTCATTAGTGTTAGCGATAAATGTCAAAGACTTACGAAAACGTTAGCATTTGACCTAAAAATTAATTCAATATTTGCCTGATGTTTGCATATTTTGTTAGTTGTAGCAGAGGCAGCCTTTTGTACATGTGTAGATCAATACACCCACAAGCACATATTTACATATGTATCTGTATATGCATATTAAACAGTATATATATATATATATATATTGCCCAAAGCAAGGCATTTTGCTGCCACTGTTTTGCATAGGTGGAAAGTTATGAGAAAGAGTGTCAGGTTATAGGGAATGTCAGGAAGTGCGTAAGAGAAGGATGAGAATACTGATGAGAGTGGAGTGGACAGAGAAAGAAGCATGAGAGAGAGAGAGAGAGAGGATGCAGGTTATTGAGATAAGAGATGACTATTGACTTTACATTTAAATTCTGGGAGATTGTCACTGTCGGGAAAGCGAGTAAACGGAAAAGAATTCCACAGGGGGGATGTGCGAGAAAAGAAGCTGAGGAGTAGAATTTGCGTTTACATTTTATTGGTTTCACACTAAAAGGGTGGCACCTAGTTGCTAAGCTTGTGGCTCGAGTAAATTCATATACAAGTTTAGCAACTAGGTTCCACCATTTTAGTATGAAACTAATAATATGTAGCACCAGTAAGCTAAGTTCATTACAGCAGAAGCCATGAAAGTATTTGTAGAAATATATATATATATATATATATATATATATATATATATATATATATATACAACTGTGCAAAAGTATTAGGACAAGAACTATTTTATCTTTTATGAAGCATATTAAACAATTTAATTAAAGTAATTTTATTTGCTTTACTCAACAAATGCTTTAACAAGAAAAAATACTTGTTACAAAATGAATTTAATATTTTGTATAATAGCCTTTTGCTTTGATCACAGCCTTCATTCTGTCATGCTTTTTAAAAGTATCTCATGGTATTTCTTGCTAAGCAGCTTTTCTTTTTTCCCAAAGGGTGTCTTGCGAAGTAACATTAGATTTATCAATTCGAGAAGGGAGAATAAGAAAAAAGTCAGTCATATCCAAGGATAATAGAATAATGAATAGTTTCAAAATAAGTTGTTTAATAAAAAATAAGAAGAATTAAATATAATTTCATTTTAATATATTTCTTTTACACCTATTTTTAAATAATCAATATTTATTAGCAGTTTAGTTGGCTTTTCACCTTGTATTTGAATTTCAGTGAGGTTTTTAGGAAAATCACCCCTCTACTACCAGTACTGTGCAAAAGTGTTATGACACGGGTAATCTTAAATTTTATGTTGATGCCTCATAAAAGATGAAATAGTTCTTGTCCTAATACTTTGCACAGTACTGCACATATATATATATATATACCATTTGATCAGCATTTACATTTCTAAATAAGTGCTCGTCGGTATTTTTAATTCTTACTATAGGTTTATCACAGTCGTATAGTCGCTACAGTATTGCAGCTCCAGCTAGAGTACAGGTCAGCAAGGTAGCCACTCCATGCAGTAATTTAATTAAGAGTTTTCCTTCTCGTGGACCGGTTGCCGTCCAAGGCTATAGAAACAAATATGTTTTGCTATTTACCCATAGATGGAGGGGACGAGATGTATTCATACCTTTTCAAAGAGAATTAGCACGTAAATGAATGTAATAATTTCGAAGAACCCGGCTCTCCGGTTCCTCAATCTAATATTTCACCCTGCCTCTGTCTCTCTCGCTCTCTCTCTTATATATGTATATATATATATATATATATATATATATATATATATAAACATTTATATACTTAGCATACACACATACAGATAAGAAGATTCATATTGTTACATCTGTATATGTTAAGTATCATTACACACACACACACACACACACACACACACACACACACACACACACACGCATATATATATATATAATTATTTAAAAATTTTGTTTTAACATTATTTAAATGGAAACTCGTATTTGGGCAGAAAATTTGGTTTTTATAATTACCCAGTACATTTATGAATCCACCGGTCTGAATATCCGAGAAATCTTGTTATGAAAATATTTTAGGATTCGAACCAGCAACTCCCAAATACCGGCCAGATGTTGCCATTTAATCTGGAGTGTCTTACCACTCGACCACAGAAGATTTCAGCAAATTTGAATTATGCCACTTAAATACACATTTTTCTCATTTCTTTACAACATTCATTTCTGCTCTGGTTCGTATCTTAATGTAAACAAACGTAACTGAAATCAATATTACGAAATTTTACGGAAACTGACGAAATGGTATTAACCGATATATTTATGTGAACTCATTTCTTTTCAGTGAATACTCGTATTTGAGTGAATAGTTTTTTTTGTTTTTTTTTATATCCACCGTTCTGAATATTCGAGAATCTTGTTACGATAATATCTATTTTCAGGCATGACTCGAACCTGCAATTCCCATCCGCCGTTATTAGATCTGACGTGACTTATCCCATGACCACAGTAATTTCATTGTAAATAACGTTGAATTACGCCATATGAATACACATTTTCTTGACTAAATAATACTTTAAGACGAAAATTGATCTTACTGGGAGCAAACCTCCTTCATAAGGATAGAAAAAGAATTGCATGTACAATAAAAAGGGCCCTATACAAATTTATATCTTCTCTCTTGACATATTCAATCTTTAGCACAAGGCTGTTTTATTATCATTGAGTGTAAACGTAACAATAAAAGATACGCAGACTATGATGATTGCATACGATAAAAACGAATCCTTTGAAAAAAGTAAACAAAAAATACGAAAAACATATTAGCCATCAACTGCAATAAAACAGAAAGTAGGTTCGTAATCAAGAGAAAAAAGGCGAGGATACTAACTATAAGTTTGTGGTGTCAATATTAAACAAGTACAGAAGTTTAAATATCTGGGATTTGTTTTAGCAAGTGGATGTAAGTTGTGACACCAGCATCCGAACATATATTGGGTCATCGAAAGATCCATTTCAAAAGATAACAAGTAAGAAAGAACCAGGAAAATTGATCTTTGAGTTCAAGTGAAAGAGGATACACTGATGTACAAAATATACAGATAGAGATATATTGATAGATTCTCAGTATTAGAATAGGCATCAGTTTATATCATAGAAACCTTTTATTCCTATCCCTAAAGACAATGTTTTATGGGCCTTGGCTGTGAGAAACTGAAACCTGGCCTGCGATGTTTAAGGTGTGGATATTTGTTACAAGCGATTTAACTGTTTATTAAAGCAAATTCATCAATGGCAAGGTTAGAACAGTGAAATTTGTCTAGAATCTTAAGAATTATGCATATTTGCAGAAATGAGAAAATCGTCATTATAAAATCGTTTATGAAAAAACATCTTCGTGTAATTCGCGTCGTATCTGTTCGTTGCAGAAGTTTGTATCTGATTTCATTTATATAAAATTGTTCTAGTTCCAATGTCAACAGTGCTCGTTCAGCTGCTAGTTAGAAAGTTCACGTATTGTCTACAAATGACTGCCTTAAAGAGAGAGGATGAAAACTTAAACTTTTGAGATTTTACGTTCTATGGATATTGGAAAGGAGTAAGCATTAGAATTAGGACAAAAAAGAAAGAAAGAAAAAAGAACATTCACAAGGTTTATTTGGATCGTGATACAGCTCTTCGAAACGTCAAATGTTATTTCGATGATTCCGTCAGAGTGATTCTAACTCAAACGATCAACTACGTTCTGAGCAAACTTCGGACATCAATAGAAAACGCTCTGCTTGCCATTGTGAAGAGTAAACCGAAGATTTCTATGGAAAAGATTGCTTAGAATTTAAAAATTGTTGTCTGGACTGTCTTTTGCTATCTGAAAAAAATAAATAAATAAACAGACGTTCAAGAAAAACGGCTAATTTTGATAAATCGAAAATATGTTATCTTTTACGACAACGCGATATCGTACGTTGCTAATCGGACCTTGCAGATGCTTAAAGAGTAGAAATAGATATCCCTCCAGCAACCTCCATATTCTCATGGCTTGGCTTCTTCGGGTTTTCATTTATTCCGGTCACTATAAAACAATTTAAACGACAGAAAATTCAACTGTGCACAGTCAGTCGAAAACTACATGACAACCTTCTTCCAAGAAAGAAAAATAAAACGAAGTTTCTTTGAAAATAGCGTCAACAAACACGTAAATAGATGCGAAAGTATTGTTAAAACAGAAGAGTGAAAGTATTTGACTAATAAATATATTTTTCTTTTGCAATGTAAAATTTTGTTTTTAGTTTTCTAATTGGATACGTATTTTTGAAAACATCTATACATTTTCTCAGAGCAAATTACAATTAACCGTAACACCTCCCCTTAGGACCCTCTGAATGTTTTAGAAAATAAAATGTCCATGCTCATTCTGTGCAAGGTTATTATCACTTTATTCCGTGTGACTTGAATATTTATTAATTCAGTCAATAAGAAGGATGACTTGTTCGTTTTGTAGAGTCGCTTGAAAAATATGCCCATTTGCAGAAATATGCTTACTTGATGAATCGCTTTGATAACTTTTGGTATAGAAAGCGTATCTTTATGTAAGACGTGTCCTGATTTATTTTGAAAGAAATATCCAAAAACCGAGATGTTTAGTATTTTTGACTCTGTGTGGATTGTACACAAGAAAATTGGAAATTATGAGAACCTTAGTTAACGATTTAACTAGTCATTAAACGGATATGATTTGAACTGTTTGGAAAACTAGAAATATTTAGTAAGGATCTTATAATACACCAGAAATCTTACTGGGAGCAAACCCCCTTCATACGGATAGAAAGCGAATTGCATATACAATAAAAAAGGGCCTTATACAAGTTTATATCTTCTCTCTTGACATATTCAATCTTTAGCACAAGGCTGTGTTATCATTGAATGTAAACGTAGCAATATAAGATACGTAGACTATGATGATTGCAAGCAATAACTGTGGATCCTTTGAAACAAGTTAGTAAACAAAAATACGAAAAACGTATTAGCCATCAACTGCAAGAAGACAGAAAATAGTTTCGTAATCAAGACAAAATACTATGAATTGGTGGTATCAATATCAAACAAGTACAAAAGTTTAAATACCTGAGGTTTTAGCAGTGGATGGAAGTTGCGAACATGTATTGGATTATCGAAAGATCGATTCTAAAAGATAACAAGTAAGAAACAACCGATAAAAATGCGTTAGAATTATAGGAAAATGTTATATCAGTCATTTTCTATGACAATGAATGCCGGATAAGATGCCCGTCGATGAAAAGAAAACTGTAGGCAATAGAAATGTGGTTCTAGAGAGAGAAGCTAAGAAATCCATTGAACAGAATGAATAAACAACAAGAAAGCCTTCAAGAAAATGATAACTAAAAGAAAATTTATATTCAGGATAAGAAGGAGATATATGACTTGGATCCATATCGAGAAAGAAGGGTTTCGAGAATTGGAACATCACAGGTCCTATTGAGGACAACATTGGAGAAGGCAGTGCCTATCTGACTTGACAAGCTTCTGGAAATGGATGGCGGAACAGAGAAAGGCTGCTGTTTTGGAAATAGGAAAAACGTTTCTAAGTTCCACGAGAGACAGAAAATTATCTACAGCCATGCAGCCATGATCACTCACACTCTAAAGAAACATGGCACATAGAAGAAGAAGAAGAAGAAGAAGAAGAAGAAGAAGAAGAAGAAGAAGAAGAAGAAGAAGAAGAAACGACGGAGAAGTTTCAACAGTTGATGCATAGATTGTTGATATATATATATATATATATATATATATATATATATATATATATATATATATATACACTGGGGTATGATATATCATACGCTAAAAGTCTGCCTCCTTTTACCTAGCGCCCATTGCTCAAAGGTAGAAGCACCGATAGAGGCCAATTCCGTCGGATTTCAATCCTGGGTTAAAAGCCATCGGATGAATAACTATACTGATGAGCTGTGATACAGCGAAACAGATCTGTCTGCGGATGACTATATATATATAAAGAATCTATGTTAGAACAGTGGATGCATAGATTGTTGATATATATATATATATATATATATATATCAATAATCTATGCATCCACTGTTCGAAGTTCCCTGTCGTTTCTTTTGTATATATATATATATATATATATATATATAAAGAATCTATGTTAGAACAGTGTATGCATAGACAATTGATATATATATATATATATATATATATATATATGGAGAAGTGTCAGTCAGTTGTGGCATACATAATACACGCTTGTCTCATTCGAATCATCATTGACAAAGCAGAAGTAGGTTGCATGTTCTTTCTGTAGCAGACTGGTTTGCAATAAAGACTATAAGACCTAGTCTGTCTGGTTATTGAACCTATTGCTGGGGGTAGAATAGATAGATTCATACATTTCCCAAGATTATTTACGCGTAAGTTAATATAACGAAATCTCACTACAGCATCACCACATGGAAAAGTGTATTTATCTTGAAAAAACAACCGTATGATTTTAACCGTATAAAACGCATCTTTTTGTATATGTTCCACAGTTTATTTTTCAAAGGTATTTTTATTGAACCGGAACGTCCGGTTTTTAATGAACAACTGTAGTTTTTTACAATGATAAAACCTTTTTCTTACTAGTCAACACTGATCTTCTGAAGGTTAAATGCAATATTGATGTCTTTTATTTTTCAGACCAACGTAGCTTTCTAATATTTTACCCTTCGTCTATCTCTTGCTCATACTTAGAAAAACCTGATAAAATTCAAAGAAGTATCTGCAATATTTGTGATGCTGGCATGATATCTTGGCTCCAGTCATTTTCAAATCACTATAGCATCCCTATGCCTTTTTTTAAAAAAATATTCTCATTGTATTTATTCTGATGAACTTTCCTGTATGATACTTAAACCTTATAATTTTAAACGCAATACTAGATTGCCGTCAAAGGTTCATCATTTTATAGGTGAAAAGGATATATGAAATCGTATGTTCTATGCTAACAGTTTCTTCTTCTCTCAGACTTCTCGCTTGTGGAACACTCTTCTGGCCTCTTTATTTCCAGTTAAACTTGATCCTAAAAGTTTAAATGAAATATCAATCGTTTTCTTCCAGATTATTCTTACAAGTATAACTTAATTTGAGAGTAATTATTTAGAAAATTTTGCTGAAGGGATCATTATTTGAAAAGAGTTTCTTAATCAAAGCGTCGATTTTTTTTCCTAATGTACTGCTAACTATTTGGTTAAAAGTAGGTGTATACCAAATAATATGTCTATTCTTATTTTTTCTCCGGAGGTAGATCATTTTTTACATGTTCAATATTTTGGCTTTTATATCCAGTATTTTTAAAAGCAGTATTGTAAAAATTACTATGCTTATTGAACACTTCTTCATTTGCTGAATTTCTACTAATTCTATATTCTATGAGAGTATATGTTTAATAATGTATGAAGGATGGTTAGATTTACCTCATACCTCAATGTTACAGACATCTCGTTAATGCGTATCGCAGACAACGGACTGTTTTATTTCCAGGGGTGAAGATGTGGTTATATGAAGGATGAAAGAATGAAGCGGGAGGATAAACTATTAACAAACGTTTATTAATTGAATTACAAGTCGAATATTGAGTGAAGCCGCTGGATGCGTAATGATAAAATGTTGGCCTTGATAAAATGTCTCGCTGACATTGGTGTCATGGCCGAAACTCCCCGTACGCTTTCAAACAGGGCATGTGGAAAAAACGTAATTTTTCATCCATCCGTTAACTTTTCCGAGCTAATCGCAAGTTCCTTTGTTTATATCAATGTAAATACACGTATAGCTTATTTCCACCATGGATTTCGACCTTTTTATAAACCAGTGTGTTTAATTGAATTTATATTCATCATTTTCTGTAACGATGTTGTCTCGGGGAAAAGAAGAAACACGGAAATGTGTGAATTTATTAACAGCACAAAATAATATATATTCAGATTGGACAGTCACCATAACTCAATGTAGAATAATATATTATTCATTTTTCTTTGCTAATGTAATTGTTGATATACGCCAGAACAGACTTAAAGTCGGTAACTACAAACAATTGCATTATCGGACAGATTTGAGCCCTTTTAACCATTAAGACGAGTTATGAGTGTTCATATATATATATATATATATATATATATATATATATATATATATATAGTGTTGCATTGTGATGATGCTTAGTGCCAAGATGGTTGTTTTTTCAGTGTTTTACTGATGAGAAGATATTTTACCTAAAATTCTTAAAGTACTCGATATCGAGACAGAAACTTAACATTTCTACACTAATTAAGATCCAAGATTGTTGTTATTTTAATAGTTTTTCTGATAAAAGATATTTTTGCAAGTAGGCATTTTATCGGAATGTGGCTGATATCAGAGTGGTGAAAAAGAGCTAATAAGTTTAATGCAAAATTAATGACTAATTCTTTGCATTCTATCTATCTATCTATCTATCTATCTATCTATCTATCTATCTATCTATCTATCTCAGTCTGTTCCTATCTATCTATCTATCTATCTATCTATCTATCTATCTCAGTCTGTCCTATCTATCTATCTATCTATCTATCTATCTATCTATCTCAGTCTGTTCCTATCTATCTATCTATCTATCTATCTATCTATCTCATCTCAGTCTATCTATCTATCTATCTATCTATCTATCTATCTATCTCAGTCTGTTCCTATCTATCTATCTATCTATCTATCTATCTATCTATCTATCTATCTCATCTGTCTGTCTTCCTATCTATCTATCTATCTATCTATCTATCTATCTCAGTTTGTTCATATCTATCTATCTATCTATCTATCTATCTATCTATCTATCTATCTATCTATCTATCTATCTCTATACACATATATACCCATACCTATATGTATTAATACAGAATGGGAATGACCAGAGTAGTGGCTGAAAGCGCTTGAAAAATAGATACGGAAGATTTATCAGTCCTTATCTCCAGCAAAAAGGAAACATTAGAATGTTGGAAAACTAAATAAATAACATCTGCTTTATCGAAGTTTTCAACGAAACACATTTAAAAGACAGGTTGCCGCCTAAATATACTTTCATATATATATATATATATATATATATATATATATATATATATATATAAGAGATAATAACTATACTCGTGTCGAAAAACCTTCCACGTAACTACGAAGAAGGGAAAAATGTTTTTTTAAAAAAGAGCATGAACATGAACATCAGTCAAAAGAGCTTATACCGAGTCAACACGTAGCTCAAAGAAAAAAAACCCGATACGAGTAATCAACTAACAAAAAAGCGCTCAATACTTAGGTAGAGCGGAATAAATAAAGAATACCTAGAGAGTCAGACAACCTACCTAGGTTTCACCTAAACGGATCGTCAGGGAAAGCTGACTACTAGGTAGGATGTCTGACTCTGTCGGTACTCTTTATATATATATATATATATACATCTATATATATATTTCAAAAAATCACCTGAAGAAGAAGCAGTCCACATACAGGGCTAGCTTCGAAAGTCGAAAATTTTTGTGTAGTGATACTATGAACTTATAAACCATTGTAACAATTATTTAGGCGCCAACTTGTAAATGTGTTTCGTTGAAAACGATCGATAGACCAGATTTACAAGTACTCGTTCCTTTACATTATATATATATATATATATATATATATATATATATCAGCTAGTT
Organism: Ascarosepion bandense; assembly: GCA_037127315.1. Taxonomy (NCBI): domain Eukaryota; kingdom Metazoa; phylum Mollusca; class Cephalopoda; order Sepiida; family Sepiidae; genus Ascarosepion; species Ascarosepion bandense. Next base: position 7,145,076 of record JBBBDQ010000598.1, read on the forward strand.
AAGTACCATAGGTGATACACTCTTTGGGCGATCATATCTCGAAAGAGACATGAGTGACTGGGCAGAAGATTATCCCGCAGTAGGTTGCCATTGCTTTCTGCGGTAGACGGGTTGCCAGCAAATGCTATAGAACCCAATCTGTTCTATTATTTAACCCATAACTGGAGAGAAGAGACGGATTAATACTTCTCATAAGGGTATTTGCGCATAAATGAATGCAAAGTATTCAACTGGAATTCGAACTTGGTTGCCCGATTTTTCCTTCCGAATCAATATCCACTGCACCACAACGCACATATAACAATTTTTAACTATATTTAAGCAGTTTTTCTTATTAAGCATTCTGTCGCAAATATCAATGTGCCACAAGTCCTATTGACAGTCATACTAAGTAAACGTTTATCAATGGCTCTAATACCAGCAATTGATTTGCAGACTGATCTCTCTTACTATCTCTCTATCTATCTGTCTGCCTCTCTGTATATATATATATATATATATATATATATATATATATAGAGAGAGAGAGAGAGAGAGAGAGTATTGACATGGAAACCAATAATGTGAGGTGGCTCTCAATTTCATGCTATAATGCGATTGTTTGATTAAAGTTTAAAGATCGTAGCGAAAGACGGAACTGGCAGTTACCATGCATTAGTGATTCCCATATCCCTACTGTTTATTTCTTTAAGCGTGCCATCACGAATATTAAACTCCTTTGCTCTATTAATATGGCAAATGTGACAGAGTTTTCTTTCTGTTTGTTGAAATTTTTCAGTGATGAGAATTCTCATCCAGTCTAGATATGGGATATTGACACAATAGTCAGATAGACTTTATTTTGGAAGATAGTGGTATGAAATTTACCTGGCGTCAATTTCCACATCATTTTTAAATCAGAGCATCACTAGACAGTCATAATCTACAGATAAAATGTCTCCAATCGTATCTGTGATTTAAGCAATTGCAGTATTTCGACTTTTAAGCATAATGCTTATTCCAGCACGAGCAATTGCCAGCGTTTTAAGCACTAATTTTGTATCGATTGATTCCATTTCTACGGCTTAGTAAGATTTGGTAGGTCATTTCAAGCCAAAAAGTATTTCTAGATTGTAGAAGTTTTGTTTTTTTGGAGATAATAATGGTTTAATGATACAAATCTTACAAATTAACCAAAAGCTGGTGGAAGAATGGATGGATTCAACCTAATCAGAATTTGATAAACACACAAAAAATTTTGATGTAGACATAAAGCTGGTGGTATATTTTATATTACAATAAATATAAAAACAGATCTCTCACTTTGTGATCACGGTAGTTTCTATACATTTATATTTCAGAGAATCATATAATAATTCTGCTTATTCCTTCCTTAGTTACTTAGTTCGTCCGTCCGTTAAGCCAATGCAACTTATTCTCTATACGAGCTTTTCCTTCCCCTCTAACTTTTTAGACGCTTCTCTCCTCAGACTTTCTCTCATCTTTGCCAAACGGAAGGGTAGTTAAGTGTGAGAGAGTAGGAGGAGAGATCCTATAGCATTACTGTAGCAGTAGCAGCTTAAGCTGGTGGTTGTAGCAGTAATTGTGTGTGTATATGTGTGTGTACTGTACAATGCATTAAAAATAGGTAGGTTTGTTGTCGTATACCACGACCTAATGACAAAATTTCTGGGATCTACACCCTTGGCCATTACTCAGTTGGTCTTTTCTGTTTACAATAGACACAGGAGCCATGATGTTTCAGTAATAAAAAACATTTTCTCTTTCAAAATCTCTCACAAAATAGCGTACAGTATTTTGGTTATGGTGTGTGCATACGCCGCTTAATATAAGATTACAGTAAAGTAGCGTCTATTACTTTTATAGATATTTTAATAAAATTACATTCTGTGTTATCGTTATTTTATCATCCAATACCTTTATGTTTGAAGACGTTATTATTTGTAGTGTTCCGCTAATGCAGATAAATACCTGTGTAATTATTTCTGATATGAGTCATTTTCGAACTTTTGTTTTCATCTTGTTATAATAAACATAAATTTTCAACCCTTTGGTCATCATCAGGTGTCCATAAAGTGGGTGGCTGATGTTGATTATTACGAAATATCCTGTAAAATTAATTATTGCTCTTTCATGTTGGAATTTGGTACTTTTACTATCAAGTCCAAGGATCGAACTTATGACCACAGATAATATTAACACATATATATATATATATATATATATATATATATATACCCAACTACTATAGCTACTACGCCAACGTCCCGAAGGGACATTAGTGATGTGTTTTTGGAGTTTTTTATATTCAGTGTCAGGTGGATTTTAATAATAGGATTATATTTGTGGGTTTGTGCCACTTGTCATATTTTGTATTTATTTCTGAGATGAGTAATTTCAATAATCTTGGAATTATTTCGAACTTTATATCACTTATATCAACCAAGATGAGAAGAAAAGCCTTTGCATCATGGTGGCATTATTGCCTTACTTAGGATGAAAGAATTTAAAAAATGCTACTTGTAGATAGAAGGATCGGCGTGTGCATGTGGGTATGGGTGTGCGGGAGAGAACGAAACGGATCTTGATTTGCGTTAGCAGGCGACATTGATCGGTCTGTCGTCAAACTTAATCGAGTTTATAAGAGGAAGGAATAAAAAAGTGAAAAATCTACAGATAATTTTTAAAACAAAATATAAAGTATACAGGGTTTCAATAAAACAACTGTCATATGGATGGAATCATTTCAAGTGAAAACTGCTTAAACATGATAAGCCATTACTTTTTTCCCCCAGGTCTTTACACAAATATTTTCAAATAAAAAGAAGACATTTCAGTAGAACGGGCCGCACGCAACTTATTCACGATTGGTCAGAGAGGTTTGGGTTTGAAAAATGCCAAATCGATTGCTTGGGTCACCGATTTCGGTTACATTTTCTACTTTATTAGTAATATTACAGGCACGATGATACAAATTTAAAAAAATCGAGGAAAATCATTAGGAAAGAAGCTGTTCATAATCGGCAGGGGGATAAATCAGATGTTACGTTTAAATGATTCCACATATTGTAAATTTTTTTACTTGATCATAATTCTAAACTTATTTATAAATGAAACTTTTGTGTGAGTATGTGTTTCTGTGTGTGTGAGTGTGTTCGTTACCTATACACTCCGAAACGGCTGAACAGATTTTCTTGAAAATTTAAACAGTTGTACTATAAGCGTCTGCGTGTGTTCTTTGCTAGATTTTGTGTCGAGGTATCTCCGATAAATTTCGAAAATCGATAATAAAAAAAATCGGGTTATAGAAAGAGTGGTCCGATTTTAATCAAATTTGACACACTCATAGACAACGGCATAAGAAAAGATATTCAGAAGTTTCAAGGTTGTAGTTCTTACAATACTGCAGAAAATTGATAATATATATATATATATATATATATATATAAAGCAAGATGTTTGTGTGTGAGTCTCTTTATCTGCCTATACGTCTATATTTTTCAGCCCTTTTCTTTTAGTTTTTGCTTCGGGTTTGAAGTCGGTATAATTGTAGTTCTTAGTCTCAGCCATGATAACATTTACTCAGAGGACTTGTTTAGCCTTCAAAATTCAGTTTACGATGAAAAACACTTATTTGATATCGATACCAGGAAATCAAAATTTGACTTACATCCATTCATTTTTCTTTCAGTCTACGGTTTCGCTTTAACTGGAAACAACTATTGTTTTTTAGTCTTTAAATATCCTACAAAAGATAGCGAAAGAAAAACGAGAAATAACTAAGTATAAACTACAAAATATAGAATGTATGGTTATAAGCAAAAGAATGAGCCTAAAATGCAAATTACAAATCGAGGATACTAAAAAATACAGAAATTTAAATACCTGGGAAGAGTTTTAACAGGAAAATATGCGACACTGAGGGATAAAGATGCGTTCCAAAAGCTAAGCAGAGTATTAAAAATCGGAAAGATTCGTTAGTAACAAAGAAAACGATACTGAAATATAACGGGATATCAGTCCTCATGTGGGGACATGAATGCGGGACAACCTCCCCAAAGAAGAAGAAGAGACTCGTAAGAAATAGAAATGCTGAATATATCATGAGCTGAACATGTGAACAACAACAATGTTTTGGAGAAAAGTGCAACAAAAAGGAAACGTCTGCGTAACATCAGAAAGAGACAGGTGAGGTCTCTGGTGCATATAATGAGGAAAGAATGCTTGTGAAATCTGATACTCACAGGGAAAGAGGGATAGCAAAAAGCAGGGCTAGCGTAATTGACGAACGTAAGTAAATGGATGGTAGAACAGGCTGAAAACTTATTTAAGAACTACAAGAGAAAGGAAGAGATACGGCAAATAAAAGAAGAACATGACTAAACATATTTTTGGCTTGATTCAAAATAAAAACGTTTTTTATTGTAATGAATTTATGGAATATGTACGTTTTGGTGCAATGGATATCGACAAATCAGAGTGCTGAGTTCGAATTCCAGATGAATCCCTTGCATTCATTTACGCACAAATACCCTTGGAAAAGGTATTAATCCGCTAACTTCCCTTCTGTTATGTATGAAATAACAGGAGAAATTGGGTTCTATAACCTTAGCTGGCAACCATTCTACCGCAGAATGTAATGGCAACCTACTGCGGGATAATCTTCTGCCCAATCAGTTATGTCTCTAAAGAGACATGATCGCCCAAGCGTGTATCACGGATGTTACTTAACTGACTGAATTATAGCATACTTTTTCCTGTACAATTTTATATATATAGATTTATAATTTTAGAAGGTAATGTATAAAATAAAAGGATCTTGGATGCTATTATTTTTAAGATGCCCGTCATGGATTTGAACAAATGACACAGCTTCGTACAGTAGCATTGTCATACTGAAGAAAACAAATTTATTTTTTTGTTAACTTTTTAGTCTTTGTAGAAAATGTTCTTAGGTTATTCTTGTTTAGATGCATATTAAACTTAATGGATGCTTTAAATGCCGAAATCTAAATATTTATGGTGCGATAATAATGTTTACGTGATACAAATTTTATTAATTAACCCATAACTATAAGAAAGAGGCAGATTTGTACTTTTGTTAAGGATATTTGCGTGTAAATGAACCCGATGCGAATTAGAACTCGTTACTCTGATTAATATTTTCGAACGGATATCCATTACACCACTCACAGATTCAAGTTTACAGCACCTGGTATTCCCAAGCGGTTACCCACGTCGGTACTGACGGGCAGCTGAAAGTTACCCCGATTTTTCTAAAGAGCAATAGATGTACTATGAATCCTGTTCCAATAGCAAACCCAAAAAACTTAATTATTAAGAAAATTATATTGAAGTAGATCAGCGTTCAATAACGTTTATTTTGGGGGGTCGTGAGGAATTTTTGCGAGAATTTTCTTTATCCTTGTTATGAGTTTCTGCTATTTTCGATTTAAAAGGTCGTAGATAAACTTGGAAAATATTGTTTTTATTCATTTACACAAATTTTTTGATAGTTCTACTATTTTTCACATATTCAATCATATGGACCATAATCTTCTTCAATCTAAAACTATCTATCTAAAACAGAGTAATTTCTATGACTATATATATATATATATATAATTAGAAAAATTTTGATATTTTACAATTTCATTGGTAATACGTATTTCGCAGCCGGAAAAAAGCTGCTCGTCAAACCTAAAAGATACAGCAGTTAATAATATTCAAAATAATCCCGAAAATAGTTACACACAGATGCTCACGTGTCCATATCGAGAATAGACATGCGTAACGGTAAACTACAAAAACAATTCCTCGCTCATTCAAAAAACCATAAACAGAGAAAGAAAAATAAAAATATAGACAATTGATAAATGGAAAGAAAAGAAAGAAAAAGAAAAGAAAGGAGAACGAACAATATAAAGAGAAATATATATATATATATATATATATATATATATATATATATATATATCATTCTAATAATTTTTACAAATATCAGGCCTTGAGTCTAACTCAGCCAGAAATGTTTAACTATCAATCTTTGTTTAATGCTATCCATTTTATTTGATACAACTACAGAAAGTTTTTATTTGGTATAGTGTCTTGTTTGTGATTATGTGGCGCCAGTTTAGGAAAAGATGGCTCTCTTTAAAATCTACAGGGCTCACAGCTATTGCTAATCAATGACATGAGAAAATAGTTATTTATAAAAGAGTGAAACAAGAAAACGCTATGATCTGAGAAAACAGTTATAGGAAAGAAAATGTCAATATTTGTCCATAGCTTGGATCCTAACAGGTGCTACCACCCCGGCTCAGTTTGGCCCTGGGAACAACAGCAGTTTAGATGCAATTACACGCTTCTCGAAATCTTTAATATCCCGATCAGTTGTCTTGCTGCAAGATGCAGTTTATTGTCATACCCAGGACGATTGATAGGGTGATTTTCTAAGCGCAGCTTAGATGTGGCAGTAAGTCAAAAGTGTGGAACACCCAGTGTGGACCGAACTAGCTATACAGCTGTAATGATTTAAGCAAGGCAAATCTGCTAACCATTACATCGTCTTGATGTGCGTCAAGGATGAATGATAAGTGTTTTTTGAGAACTTCATTAAAATAAAAATAAAGCAAATCACTAACCATTAGTAAAACTATCGCTTCTATCAACGAATGCCCTATAAAGAAACAGTTATTTTTGGTATCGTCCTTAATTAAACTTAGCCTGTCATTTCAGGTGTTCTTTGGAATGAATTTCAGAATTCGTCATTGTCAAAACTTTCTTAAGTTATTCAAATACTTTTCCACGATATCAGTAGACATATTTTCTGAGTGCAGAGATTGAATAACCGGATTCCAATAATTCAGATGAGTTTAAACAAGCATATATTGAATCATATATTTTTCGGTTTTATGTACGTTCTTTTTTTTATTAGCAGTGTGGATATCTGCGTTCGCTATACTGATTGGATGATTTGATCAGGGCATGCGCACTGCGTCTTAGAAGCGATTTATACTCCAGCGATGATTCTTTTTCAATTGTTATCAATTGTTATTTGGCGAACTAGATTTTCTTCACAAGCTCTACATTTTATGAATAGTAAATATATAGAAAAGAAACGGAAATACAACGTAATTGGTTAAAATAAATCAATACATAATTGTAGATCTTGTGAAAAGACCTTGTAGAGGGCGAATTCCGAAAGAGATAGAATTTCTATGGTGCCTGATTTGGGTTAATAAATTTTTAGTAAAGGTAAGAAAACGTCTTCGATACGCACTGTCCTCTAGACAGACGTATAAGCAAGATATAGAAAAGGCTTGAATTTGTGGGAAGAAAAAAGATAAAAAACAATATGGGCGATATATAATCAAGACGATTATTTCAGTGGTAAAGACTGAACATTATCTATCTATCTATCTATCTATCTATCTATCTATCTATCTATCTATCTCATTTTGTTCATATCTCTCTCACTCCCAACCTATCCCAGTCTGTTCATATCTATCTATCTATCTATCTATCTATCTATCTATCTATCTATCTCATTTTGTTCATATCTCTCTCACTCCCAACCTATCCCCGTCTGTTCATATCTATCTATCTATCTATCTATCTATCTATCTATCTATCTATCTCATTTTGTTCATATCTCTCTCACTCCCAACCTATCCCCGTCTGTTCATATCTATCTATCTATCTATCTATCTATCTATCTATCTATCTATCTATCTATCTATCTCATTTTGTTCATATCTCTCTCACTCTCTATTTATCTATCCCAGTCTGTTCATATCTATATATTTATCTATCTATCTATTTCAGTCTGTTCCTATCTAGCTTATTTTCTTTATCTATCTATCTATCTATCTATCTATCTATCTATCTATCGATCGAGAGAGAGAGAGAGAGAGGGAGAGAGAGAGAGATAGAGAAATATATATCTGCTTTTTGAATGACATAAGACCCTCTCATTCTTTATCACCGCGTTCATACCAAATTTGGGCCACGCGACGTGATGTAATTATTTAGCAAGCTTGTCTTGGTACAATTATTACAATTCAATCCTTACTGGGTGTCACATAATTTCGGCCTTGTGCAACATCAAAACTGCAACGAGCAGTCAATCTAACCGTCATATATATATATATATATATATATACTCAGTTATGATCTGAGAATAATGAAAGGATGGTTGAATAAAAAGAAGACAAAATGAAAACTGTATTTAACTTGCCTACGCATTTCGTCCTGTGATGGATTTTATCAAGGCAAAAAGACGAAATGAGCTTTATTCTAAATTACGTATCTATAAACATACAGTATTGGCAACTATAAAAAACGCTCACAAATCATTCAAATAGATTAACAGAATATTTTAGTTTTAGAATTCCTTCATTTTAAAATCTTGTGATATTGCACTACACATGAGCGTTTTTTATAGTTGCCAACACTTTGTTTATAGATACGTAATTTAGACTAAAGCTCATTTCGTCTTTTTGCCTTGATAAAGTCCATCACAGGACGAAATACGTAGGCAAGTTAAATACAGTTTTCCATTTGTCTTCTTTTTATTTAACCATCCTGTCCTTAATCTTAGATCATAACTGAGTATATATAGTCATCCGCAGACAGATTTGTTTCACTGTATCACAGCTCATCAGTATGGTTAGACATTCGATTGCTTTTAACCTAGGATTGAAACCCGACCGAACTGGCGTCAGTCGGCGATTCTAACTCTGAGTAATGTATCATACATCAGTAGCCAGTGTGCTTTAGTTCATTACTGCATGAGCGATGCGTAGATGCTAGAGTAGGTATTTATATATATATATATATATATATATATATATATTGGTTGATACAAAAGATATGTGTCAAGTACATATTTGTATTAGTGTACATTTTCATTGTCAACTTACGCTATGTTAGATATCAGTTTATTCATAAGGCCTTCAAATACTTGTATGAAGCAAAAGGCAATTGTTTTAGTTGCTACTGCTGTGATGTCAACAGCGAATAGCTTTTTTTCTGGATAGAGTAGCCAGTCCCACGCCAAATTAGATTCGAATTAAAAATTTCCCTTCTTCTAGACTGTTTGCTAACCAAATTTTAGAGAACTTAGTCTGTGTTTTTACTTAGTCACTGACTGTGGCTGTGTCAGGGACATAGTGGATTCATACCTTAGCAAAGGATATTTTGCGAAAGAGAATACAACCAATTCCCTAATTTTATATGACTTCACTTTTTCATTGTTAATAAAGAGAGCGCTTGGGAAGCTTTGCAAGTATTAGCTGGAATTTGTCACATGCATTTTAGCTATTTGTTTGAGACGACAAACTATCGCATTTACAATGCAACAACTCACAAAAAAAAAGAATACGCTGTCAAAAGTCTACAAAAGAAAAAAAGAAAAATAAGCATTAATTTACGAATGTCGATGTTTTCATTGATTACAATTAAACAGTCAACTGTATTTTATTTTTCAAATAATACCTTGACAATATTTCATTTAGTTGAGTTTTATTGAAATCAAAGACAAATACAATATTTTATTATTCGATTCAGGCTTGTCATTATTATACTTTTTCTATTGGAACGTCGTTGTTTTTCCTTAGAAGAGCTCTTCAACATTTCATTAAAATCCGAGCAAGACGTTGTCACAAAATAAATGAAGAACATGTTAAAGTCCTTCGTAGAATAATCGGAAGTCTTTTATAAATAACAAATGTTATTTGAAAGATAAACAATACTTCCAATCGTTGCAGAATACAACGAACGCTAGGCTAAAATGTTACAAAAATGCTTAAAGAAAATATAATAAAATTCAATAATGAAATTACACCTGAAAACTGAAAGCGTTAAACTGAAACAAATATTTTAAAATAATAATTATTCCTTTCAAAATAAAAAACAAATCTCTAACAGATATAAAAATAATCATAATACGCTAACTTCAAATATATCATTCAGTCAAATACGTGATCGCTATGCGTGATCATGTCTCGCAAGAGACATGACTGACTGGACAGAAGATTATCTCGTAGTAGGTTGCCATTTCATTCTGCGGTAGACTGGCTGCCAGCCAAGGCTATGCAGCCCAATCTGTCCTGTTATTTAACCCATAACTGGAGGGAAGAGATGGATTAATACTTTTCTCAAGGGTATTTGCGCGTAAGTGAATACAATGGATTCAACCGGAATTCGAACTCGGCTCCCTGATTTCTCGTTCCGAGCCGATATCCACTGCACCACAACCCACATTCATATATATATATTTCCAAAAATAGCCATATACCAATTTTTCTCATTTTAGTTTTTATAACGCATGTTTGAAACCTCACAAGCACCATGTTGAAATACTAGAGATTAGATAGAGAAGTGAAAATCGGTTTATACTTAAAACCATTCGAATACAATAACTTGTGCTTGTAATCGTTCTTCCATTGATAGAAAACTTATGCATACATTACTTATGTCCGTTATCGTATTAAGAATTCCGTATTAACCAGACAGCAATCTCTTTTTTTCTCTCTCTCTTTTATAACGTGAGCAATCATTTCTTTCCAAAATCTTTTTTTATTTGCCGCAGTATTATGGGACTGCAGTATCCGACCGAATATCTGAAACCACTGATAATATCCCCTCAGACTATTCATCAGCCAGCTTTCGTATTTGTCGTAACTTTAATATTCACAACAAATACTGGTTCGTCTACTGGAACAAAACCGATAAAGTCGACTGTTGAGACTTCTTTGAAACCTACGAACTGATATGGATCAATGAATTTCCCAGACGTGTTCGCGATACATCATGACATCAGGCGAATCACGTTGCATTTTTACTTACATTCCGGCTTGAAAAATGCTTCACTGAAGAAGTACCTCCAAACTGGATACATCATGCCATCCACTTGTCATCTTCAACGTTGATGTCAAACCAAAGGTATCTTCCGAACGATTTTCGATAGACGAAAGCCGCTTCAGATCTGTCACCCTCATTTCCTAATGGAAGCTTTCTGTAATCGAGAGTTTTATATCCAGAAAAAATCTAGTAAAAACTGAACAGCCACTCATGGTTAACCCCTGAATGTGCTGTAGTCATAATTCACCGTAACCACTATTATCACAGTGTAACTTGACTTTAGTTTAATTCAGAACAAACCGTAATCATTGCAAGAGCATTCTGGAAAGCATAGCAGGTATCTATGCGCAAGCGGTCAAAATGAAGGTCGAAAGCAAACAGTATGGCTCCCGGGAATGTAGTTCTGAATCTTCAAACGAATTTGCAGTAGATGTAAAGCCCCAATCCCTAATATTATAGATAACCCTGAGGTCGTCTCATAGTCAGATTGAATAAAGCTCACCACCAAAATATTTGCCTCTAATTCCACATTAGATAACAAAGACTATCTCCTTCCAGATTGTAAGCGTCTCATAAAGCATAATTTTCTTAATATTTTTTTCTTATAAAAACCTGGAAAGTTTCAATATTTCTATAAAACACTTGACCAAAGAAAGGCTACCGGTTCAAATAAAATTCCATCTTTTGTCTAGAATATTAGACTTGACTTACCACCGAAACCTTTTTCGGAGTTCCTATGTTCTGGCCATTGTATTCGCATTATACTTTTCGCCTTAATTCTACTCATCTCTTTAAATAGAGTTCAACATTCACTGCCATATAAAAGTATCAATATATTAGGCAGCACAACAGCCGTTTTGAATATGTAAGACGGAAAGTGCAATACAGAGATCCGAAGGCGAATTGGCATGGCGAAGGAAGCATTCCAGAAGTTGAATAAAGTATTAAGAAACAGGACAATTTCGCTAGAAACAAAGAAGTGAGTACTGGATAGCTATGTGATGTCAGTTCTTCAATATGGCAGTGAATGCTGGACAATATCATCAAAAATGAAGGAAAAACTTTAAGCCACTGAAATGTGGTTCTACAGAAGGATGATGCGAATATCATGGATCGAACATGTGAGCAATGACGAGGTCCTAGAAATCATGGAAACAAAAAGAAAATTAATACTGAGTATCAGAAAAAGACAGCTGAAGTTTCTGGGACATCCAGTGAGGAAGGAGGGCTTGGAGAACCTAATACTAACAGGCAGGATACAGAGAAAAAGAGACAGAGGAAAGCAGCGGAAATCATATTTGAAGGACCTAATCAGGTGGATGATGGAACGTGGGATGCATCGTGCAACAAGAGAAGGCGTGCTAAGAGCCACCAGAGATAGTCAGACATGGAAAGCCATGATCGCCTACGTCCAAAAGGGACAGGGCACATAGAAAAAGAAGAAATTTTACTATTTCTTAAGATATTGTTTAAAATTTGGAAGGCAACTTCCGTTATTTTAATGCGATTTTAGATTTCTATGTAGAATTTTTGCGTTATTTGTTATGATGGCTTCCAAAGCGTAAAAAAACCCAAAAACAATGTATTGTAGGAGGCGGAATAAAAACATTCAAATGTAAAGGAAGTTCAATTTCCATCGCAAAAACACAATCATCAATATCGCAAATGCCATGAATACTGTTTAGAGAAAATTGCTCTAATGATTTACTAAAAGAATGCAATCTGCAATATCTATCTATCTATCTATCTATCTATCTATCTCGGTCCGTTCATATCAATCTCAGCCTCTTTCTTTCTTTCTCAGTCTTTTCATATCTATCTATCTATCTATCTATCTATCTATCTATCTATCTATCTATCTATCTATTTTTTTTTAATTATTTCACCCCGAGCAAGGCGGAAACGCCACTGATGTGCAGGGGGCTACATAAATGTAAAAAGATTAATTAGAAAAGAGTGAGGAGTACAAACTAGTTAGAAAGGAACAACAGAAAGCTGAGAAAGCAGATGCGATGACAGATACATAGGTGGAGAGAAAGGGAAGGTTATACGGGGGTGGGGAGTGGGCTAGAGTCCAGTGGTTAGTAGATGAGTATTGACTTTGCATTTAAATTTCTGGTGGTTGTAGCCGTCAGGAAAGCAAGAATACGGAAGCGAGTTCCACAGGCGGGAAGTGCGAGAAAAGAAGCTGCAGGAGTAGAATTGTCGTCTGCATTTGGCTAACCTGACTGTGAATGGGTGGGACCCAGTTACCAGTCTGGTTGCACGAGTAAACACCTGTTGAGGAGGCACCAGTGACTTAAGTTCGTCTGAGCAGAAGCCATGAAAGTATTTATAGAAGAGACAAAGGGAGGCCACATTTCGACGATGGGGAAGTGGCTGCAGTCGAGCCGCCAGATCAGTACTTATCACATTACAGACTCTCCTTTGGAGCCTGTCAAGAACACTGAGGAGAACGGCAGGGGCAACTGACCATAAATGGCAGTAGTACTCCATGCACGGACGGATGGTTGACATGTATATATGCAGGATGGATTCAGGTGGAAAAAACATCCTGGATCAACATAGTAACCCAACTTTCTTAGCAGTAGATTTTGCTATGGATTCAATATAGTGGTTCCATTTGAGGTCTGAGGACAGGGTAAGTCCGAGGAGGCGTAGTGTATTACTCTTCGGGAGAATCGCTTGGTCCATGCTTATGGGAGGCAGGAGAGGTTGCCTGTAATGGTTGACAGACAACAGCTTGCTCTTAGATGAATTGAAGTTGACAAGCCACTTCTTGCCCCAGTTCACCACAGAGTGTAGATCCCGTTCAAGGTCAGCAGCGAGATTATGTCTGTCCCCAACGACAGGTTTCTTACTGGTGCGGGAGTATACTGTAGTGTCATCTGCGTAGCTGCCTACTTGGGACTTGATCTCACCTGGGAGGTCGTTGATGAAAATAAGGAAGAGCGTCTGGCCCAGGATAGAGCCCTGTGGGACACTAGCATTCGTGCTGTAGGACGAAGAGGCACGCCCATTCAGAACGACATTCATTTTGCGGTTATTTAAGAAAGATTGGATTAGGTCAAGCAGGCGACCGGTAATACCATAACCGCGTAGTTTGCATAGGAGGCCAGAGTGCCAAACATTGTCGAAAGCATTGGAGATGTCCAGAGCAACCGCGCGAGCCTCGTCAGACTCATCAAGGGCCTGTAGCATGTACTCCGTTACGGTTGTTAGCAGGGCGGCCGTGGACCTGGCAAAGCGGAATCCATATTGCCTGTCGGAGAACAGTTTGTGGGCGGTGAGATGAACTATTTCAGCATTGATTATAGCCTCGAATACCTTCCCGAATATCGGTAGAAGACTGATAGGGCGATAGTTGGATGGGTCCGAGGGTTCACCACAATTCTTAAATACAGGAACGACTGAAGAGAACTTCCAGCATGCAGGAAAGCAGGAAGCAGAAAGGCAGTAGTTAAATAGTTTAGAGAGGACAGGGGAAAGTTCAGGAGCACACCTCTTAAGGACTATCACCGGGATTCCATCGTCTCCACAGGCCTTATGGGGGTCGAGTTTTGAAATTAATCTGGATACTACTGTCGGGGTAATATATACGTCGTGCAGATTGGCCTCAGTTCTAATAGGGAAGTCGGGTGGGTGTACTCCGGACGAGTCGAATGTGGAGTTGGATGAGAATCTGTGGGCAAAGCACTCAGCTTTGTCCGCAGATGACGTGAGAACCTCAAATCCATGGATTAAAGGAGGTATTGAGGATTTCCTATTGTTGAGCACCCGTTTACAAATCCTCCAATAGCCCTTGGAGCCGAACTTGCGGTCAGCTATGTGCTGTCGCATTCTCTCAGTTTGGCGTCATTTAGGGTTCTCTTGCACTCATTGTGAGCAGATATGAACAGGCGCCTATTGTGATCAGTTGACTGTCTCCGGAATAGACGGAAGTAATGGTTCCTGTGGGCAATGGCGGTTGAGCAGACCGGAGAGAACCACGAAGAGGAATGAGGTTTTAAGCAATACTTCCTGGTGGGTATGAAGGCATCAATGCCAGCTTTCACCCATGACGAGACCTCAGAGGCACAGTCATCAACTGATAGGTCGAACACTTTTCCCCAAGGGACGTCGCAGAGGAAATCGCGAAAGGCATCCCAGTCAGCTTTTTGGTAGAGGTAGGAGGTCCT
Source organism: Ascarosepion bandense (assembly GCA_037127315.1). Classification (NCBI taxonomy): domain Eukaryota; kingdom Metazoa; phylum Mollusca; class Cephalopoda; order Sepiida; family Sepiidae; genus Ascarosepion; species Ascarosepion bandense. The sequence continues at coordinate 7,160,120 of JBBBDQ010000598.1, forward strand.
ATAGGTAGGGAGCTCCTGGTGGGAGTGAGATTGGAAAGAAATTCTGAGAGAGACTCCAGCGTGGTCGGAGTTGCCGAGAGGGCAAAGCTGTGAGACTTGACAGGCGTCAGGCCCAGAGGTGAAACATATATCTAGTAGTGAGGAATGACCCGAGGAAGTGCTTGGGAAGCGAGTGGGGAAGTTCACCATTTGCGTAAGAGATTGTGAAATAGCAAAGTTTATGGCGTGAATGCCCGCTGAATCAGTAACGGCGTTTCTATCTATCTATCTATCTATCTATCTATCTATCTATCTATCTATCTATTTCGGTTCGAGCATATCTATCTCATCGTCTGTTTTTCTATCTATCTATCTATCTATCTATCTATCTATCTATCTATCTATCTATCTATCTATCTGACTTTTGAATGACATTAAACCATCTCATTTGCTTTCTGCAAATATAGTGTAACATTTCCAGCGATATACAATCATAAAAACAAAACCTAAAACACGCATTTCCTGCTATATCTATTTGTTTTCATATATCCGTAACACAATGTGAAATTATTTTTGATGTTCTTTGTTTGTTTCATAGTTCGATTAGCCTTGCTCTTGTAGTTTCTTTCGTTAGTGATGCAAACAGCAATTTCTCGAGTTTTTCCCTTTTCTTACCTTCTGATCCCGTCCTTTCCATCTCAGCTCCTACACGAGAAACGCCTCCGCTTGCTTCGACATCCTTCCACTTATAAAGAAGGAAGAATACCGACAACGTCTCTTGAATTCAAATTCAACCATCTTCCAGATTTTCATGTCGAGCTTATTCCGTATGAATATAAGAAATCGATATCGATTTTCGTAGTCAAAAGTCAATCTTCAGTCACTACGTTTACATTTGGTTTTGCAAAATTTCCGATAATTTTCAGCCACGTAAGCACAGAGTAACATTTCTATACTGCTTAATTCTATTAGATTCTACAGTTTTATTTATTTTAATCAGACTTTATGATTTTCTGTAGTTCTTTCAGATCCTACGATTTTATTTAATTCGATCAAATTCTATGATTTGATTAATCCTAGCATATCCTATGTTTTCATTTAATTAAATCAGATTCTATGATTTTGTGTAATTTAATCATACTCTAAGATTTTACTTATTTTGTTCAGTTGTTTCCGATTCTAGGGTTTTATTTAATGCGATCATATCCTATAATATTATTTAATGCGATCATATAATTTAATATTACTTAATTTGAAGAGATTCTATGATTTTGCGTCTTAATATCAAATTCCATGACTTTGTTAATACTATCCTATAATTTTAGTTAATTAGATAAGATCTCATGATTTTATTTAATTATATCAGATTCTTGATTTTGCTCAATTCTGTTAGGGTCGATTATATTAATAATTTTATCACATTATATGATCTTAATTAATTCTATCCCATTCTAGGGTTTTATGTAATTCCATGAGTTTCTGTAACTTTATTAATTTTTTCACTTCCTATTTTTTTGTCTAATACAGTTAGGTTCTATGAATTTGCGTAATACTATTAAATTCTATGAGTTTACTTATTTCGTTGAATTCTTTTATTTTCGAGGAATTTATTTAATTCGACCAGACTTTATAGTTTTGTTTAATTCAGTCAGATCCTATCATATTATTCAATTTGATCAGCTTATATGATTTGGCGTCTTAATATCGAATTCCATGACTTTATTTTGTCGTAAACTGAATTTTGAAGGCTAAATAAGTCCTCTGAGTAAATGGCATCATGGCTGAGAATAAGAACTAAAGTTATACCTACTTAGAGCCAAACCCGAAGCAAAAACTAAAATAAAAGTGCTGAAAAAATACAGACACACAGGCAGATAACCAGACACGCACACAAACATCTTGCCTTATATATATATATATATATATATATATATATATATATATATATATATATATATATCGGTTCAGCTGTTTCGGAGTCTATAGGTAACGGATACACACACACAGACAAAGTTCCCTTTATGAATAAGTTTTTATATATATATATATATATTATCGATTTTCTGCACTATTATAAGAACTGAAACCTCGAAACTTCTGAATATCGTTTCTTATATCTTTGTCTATGAGTGTATCAAATTTGATTAAAATCGGATCACTCCTTCTATAACCGATTTTTTCGATTATCGATATTTATCGAGGGTACCTCGACAGAAAACCTATCTAAGAACACACGCAGACGCTTATAGTACAACTGTGTAAATTTTCAAGAAAATCGGTTCAGCCGTTTCGGAGTCTATAGGTAACGGACATATGCACACAAACACACACACAGAGACAAAGTTCCATTTATAAATTAATTATATCAGATTCTATGATTTTAGTTCTATCAGAGTCTATGACTTTGCCTAATACTATTAGATCTTTGAATCTAAAAGAATTACACAAAAAATGTAAACTCGTATAACTTTATTAATTTTATCAGTTTCTATCAGATCACTTGATTTTATTTAATTCAATTAAATTCTCCTGTTGTGAGTAATCCTATCATATTCTCTAATTTTATTATTCTTGATCTATTTCTATGGTTTGCGTAACTCTATCAGATTATACAAGTTTACATATATTGTTTAATTATTTCATGTTCTAAAAGTTGTATTAATTCTATCAGATACCATGACTTTAATAATTCTATTAAAATCAGTGATTTTAATTAATTCCATCAGATACTGTGACCTTTTTAAGTATTTTAGATTCTGTAAATTTTTAATTCGATCAGATTCTATGCTTCTATTTCATTCCATCACATTCTATAGTTCTATTTCATTCTATCAGACTCTATGGTATTATTTCATTCTAAAAGATTTTATGGTTTTATTTCATTCTATCAGATGCTAAGGTTCTATTTATTCTAATAGATTCTATGCTTCTATTTCCTCTGATCGGATTCTATGCTTCTGTTTCAATCGATCAGAGTCTATGCAACGATTTCATTCTATCACATTCTATGGTTCAATTTCATTCTATCAGATTTTATCGTTTTATTTCATTCCATCAGATTCTATGGTTCTATTTCATTTCATCAGATTCTACGGTTTTTATTTCATTCTATCAGATTCTATAGTTCTATGTCATTCTATCAGATTCTTTAGTTCTAAATCATTCTATCAGATATCATGGTTCTTTTTCATTCGCTCAGATTCTATGGGTTTAATAGATTTTACCAGATTCTATGGTTCTATTTTATTCGTTTAGATTCTATGGTTTTATTTCTTTCTATCAGATTCTATGGTTTTATTTCATTCTTTCAGATTCTTCGGTTCTATTTTATTCGATCAAATTCTATGTTTCCGTTTCATTCTATCAAATTCTATGTTTCTCTTTCTTTTGATCAGAATCTATGTTTCTATTTCATTCGATTAGATTGTATGAATCTATTTCATTGTATCCAATTCTATGGTTCTATTTCATTCTATCAAATTCTATCGTTTTACTTCATTTTATCAGATTCTATTGTTCTATTTCATTCTGTCAAACACTATCGCTCTATTTCATTCTATAAAATTCTATGGTTTTATTTCATTATATCACATTATATAATTCAATTTAATTCTGTCAGATTCTATGGTTCTATTTCATTCTAACAGATTCTATGAGTCGCACATTCTAACATATTGTATGTGTTATATATCGACAAACAACAAACACGCATATATATAAAAATATAAAGTTATATTTTTATTAATGACGATGAACCGTGTAGCATAGGGAACAGAGAATTGAGAGAGCGCGCTTCTAATGGGTTGACGGGAGTGTAGTCTTATCTGTTGTGTCTCTCTTCACCGGCCGATCTCTGTTGCTCCTCTACTGGCGAATCCGTGTGCCGAGGTCTTTTTATAATCTTCCAGAACCGGGACTTTTTCTTCCGGTTTTGCCTCGCCCACGCACGCCCACGTAATTCTCAGAGACACCTGTTCTGTTTGCCTCTGTAGTTATTTCCGCTGCTGCCGGAAATAAGGTCAAACGATATCCGTTCCTTTCAACGACCGGAAACACCCTCGCTTGCATCAGCCTTCCTCGGGTGGGGCCAGATTGTTATATTGCATATGGTTCTATTTCATTCTATCAGAATATAAGATTTTGTTTCATTCTATCAGGTTGTATGGTTCTATTTTATTCTGACAGATTCTATGGCTTTTAGGTCATTCCATCAGTTTTTATGGTTCTTTTCATTCTATCAGATTCTATGGTTTTTATTTCATTCTATCAGATTCTATAGTTCTATTTTAGTCGTTCAGATTCTATGGTTCTATTTCATTCTATCATATTCTCAGGTTATATTTCTTCTTTCAGATTATATTGCTTTCATTTCATTCTATAAGATTCTATATTTCTGCATCATTCTTTCAGAATATTTTGCTTTATTTCATTCTATCAGATTTTATGGTTCGACTTCATTGTAACAGATTCTATGGTTCAATTCGATTTTATCATATTCTGTGGTTCTATTTCACTCAATCAGTTTCTATGGTTCTATTTCATTCTATCATATTCTAAAACTCTATTTCTTTCTATCAGATTCCAGGGTTCTGTTTTATTCTATCATATTTTATAGTTCTCGTTCATTCTGTCAGATTCTATGGTTCTGTTTCTATCTGATTCTATGGCTCTTTTTTATTCTATGAGATTCTATTTTATTCTATTAGACTCTTTAATTTTATTTCATTCTATCAGATTCTATGTGTCTATTTCATTCTATCAGATTCTGTGGTTCCCTATTATTCTATCAAGCTCTATGCTTCTATTTCATTCTATCAGATTCTTTGTTTTTATTTCATTCTATCAGATTCTTTGTTTTTATTTCATTCTATCAGATTCTCCGGTGATATTTCATTCTATCTGATTCTAGGGTTCTATTTTATTCAATCAGATTCTATGGTTCTAATTGATTCTATCAGATTCTATCATTTTATTTTATTCTTTGAGATTTTATGGTTCAATTTCATTTTATTAGATTCTGTGTTTTTATCTCATTCGATCAGATTCTATGTTTCTGTTTCATTCTCTCAGATTCTGTTGTACCAATACATTCTATCTATCTATCTATCTATCTATCTATCTATCTATCTATCTATCTATCTATCTATCTATCTATTTTTCATATTTTTCATATCTATCTATCTATCTATCTATCTATCTATCTATCTATTTCAGTTTTTCATATCTATCTATCTATCTATTTCAAGTTTTTCATATCTATCTATCTATCTATCTATCTATCTATCTATCTATCTATCTATCTATCTATCTATTTTTCTATTTCAGTTTTTCATATCTATCTATCTATCTATCTATTTCAGTTTTTCATATCTATCTATCTATCTATCTATCTATCTATCTATCTATCTGTCTGTCTGTCTGTCTGTCTGTCTATCTATCTATCTATCTGTCTATCTATCTATCTATCTATCTATCTATCTATCTATCTATCTATCCCAGTCTGTTCATATCATCTATCTATCTATCTATCTATCTATCTATCTATCTATCTATCTATCTATCTATCTATCCCAGTCTGTTCATATCTATCTATCTATCTATCTATCCCAGTCTGTTCATATCTATCTATCTATCTATCTATCTATCTATCTATCTATCCCATCTATTCCCATATCTATCTATCTATCTATCTATCTATCTATCTATCTATCTATCTATCTATCTCATTCTGTTCATATCTATCTATCTATTCCAGTCTGTTCATATCTATCTATTTATCTTCATCCACTTTACTTCTGTTCTTTATATTCTTATTCTCGCACCCAAATATCCAACCGGCGTTTTATTTTTTTTTCTTTTGAATATTGTAAGTAATTTCTTAAAGTAAAGACCAGATGAAACCATGTCTTTACAAATCAATTGTCAAGTACTTTTCAGTATTGTCAAGTAAGCGTAATCATCACTCGTATCTCATTGTAGCGCTCATACAGCTACGGTAGAAACACATATTCACACATTGAAGTAAATAAATAGATTGATGCTATAGTAAAATCCGTACGTATCATTTGGTGGAATTTTTGCTTCTGAGATGTGATGTTTTGAAAAACAACAGAAATTATCCAAAGTTATGGATAGAAGATTAGCCAAAAAAAATTCCTCTATTTATCTGTCACTAATCTTCACTTAATCTTAAAACATTACCTAAATAATGACCACACACACACACACACACACACACACATATATATATATATATATATATATATAGGTAAAGTGAACCAACACTTTTAACATTCCGAGTTCTCTGCCATTTACTTTTTTAAAGTGCTCAATACAATTAATATTGTAGAGCATAATATAATCATATAATTAAATTTGTTTTTTAATTAAAAATACATTGCGAAATGGAAATATCTATTTTGCATCTTATGTTTCGAAATATACAGTATTAATAAATAAAAAATAATATTAATGTTCTGCAACTTTATAATTTACCATTATCGTTATGATCTAATGCTAAAATTTTCTATTTCTGGAAATTAAGCTTTTGCTTTTCTGGGAGAGGGGAGATGTTTTTCTTAAAAATTCAGAACAGAATCCGCTAAAATGATTTTGGTTGCAATTTTACTAATAATTTCTACACCAATGTTTGTCCCAAAGAGACTCTACCCTTTTTAATCGTCTAAGAGAAACATTTCTGTCTTCACTTATTATGGCTGATACTAACATCTTGGAAAGGGACTCATTGAATCTTTGCAGTCAAACGTTTTCTGCCGACATGGTATGTAAAGATTATATTGAGTCAATAGTTAAGTCTGCTGCTTGGAAATGTGTTTCATTGTGTCATGGTAGATAACCTTTCTCGAGAGTATCTTGTAGATTTAGAAATCATCCTTACTCTGGCCTTGTAGCTTTGCCATGAATTTAGTATTCTGGATAAAATGCAAAATAATTAATCTGCAATTTTATTTATCTTGACCTCACATATCGGCTCTAGTTTACTTTCCCACTGTCTTAACGTAACTTCTCTATGAGTTTTCTATTAATACATTTTTTTTATAATTGATTTGATGAATTTTCTTCTATGGTCACTAGATTTACGAATTTAAGCACAGTACTAAATTGATGTTCTGGATGGAGCTCGAAACCGTATGCGATATATTTGCAACCAACTGACTGACTGCGGCCTAGTCCTCTCGGCCAAACGCGCATCACGTGCGTTGTGGTGCATTGGATATCGGCTCGGAACAAGAAATCGGGGAGCCGAGTTCGAATTCCAGCTGAATTCCTTGCATTCACTTGCACGCAAATACCCTTGGGAAACGTATTAATACGTCTATTCCCTCCAGTTATGGGTTAAATAACAGGACAGATTGGGTTCTATAGCCTTGGTCGGCAACCAGTCTATGGAAAGCAATGGAAACCTACTGCGGGATAATCTTCTGCCCAGTAAGTCATGTCTCTTTGGAGACATGATCGCCCAAGCGTGTATCACGTATGGCACTTAACTGACTGACTGACTAGATTGATGGCAAGATGTCATTTTAAATTTGAATTACCTAGATGCTAGATCATGGTTGTGAATACAAGTTTTATTTAAACATAAGAAACGTATTGTTTCTTATATTTAAGTGAAAATCATTTTCACAACTTTGATCTTACATCGCCTGATGATGAAATAGAAATCTCGAAACATAAAAAGTATAATTTTAGGCTTGAAAACTCGACCCGAAACATTTTAGTTATGTAAACGCGAACCAAAATGTTTCAAGGCTTAAAATGCGACTCAAAATATTTTTAGGCTTGGAAATTCGACTCTAAAAATATTTTAACGTATGATAACTCAGACAAAATTATCTTTAAGCTTGAAAACTCGACCCGAGAATTATTTTAAGCTTTCAAAGCTCGACTCTCAAATATTTTTAGGCTTTTAAACTCAAACCAATAATCAAACTCACTACAAATTAGTGACGGTAGAAAAAGTTATTAGATACGCCGAGAGGCCATAACATAGTTTGACGCAAGGCCACAAATTATTGTGTACACTGTTAGTATCGAAACTCACTACTCTACAATAACAGCTAAAAAAACGTTCGGTAACCTTTACCCAATATCGACTTTCCGTGCATCATATTTGCATATGTGCATATGTGCATCATATTTGCATATGTGCACATGTGCATCATATTTGCATATATGCATATGTGCATCATATTTGCATATGTGCATCATAGTTGCATATATACATATGTGCATCATATTTGCATATGTGCATATGTGCATCATATTTGCATATGTGCATCATAGTTGCATATTTGCATATGTGCATATGTGCATCATATTTGCACAAGGGTACATGTTACTGGGTACCTAGTTCGTAAAACTCAAATATTTTTTGATATTTTTAAGAGTAACTTTGGGGTGGAATAAGGCTTAATGTAATCGAGAGATGACCATTACACTACGTCGGGATGCTCACGTTAAAACATATATGGTTTTATATGGTTGGGGACTAAGTGATAATAGAATACATTACTTAATGATAACTCTCAACCAAACTATATTGAATCCATTGCTAAGCCAGCTGCTAGGAAATTTTGATCACCGTGTTGTGCGAGACAATTGTTATCTCCATAACCTATCTTACATGTCTATGTCTACCATTAGTCCATGCTGAGAATGTTGCTGCCACATATTGTTTAGTGCCAGTGCTATCTACTTTGATTACTGTTGTGGATTCTGGTTGAGAAAACACACAAAATAATAAATAACAAAAGCAGATATGGTGATAGAAAATGTAACTTATATTGAGCAAAGATATACAAACTGAAACACGGGTTAGTCAATTCAAGAATACTAGAATATTAGAAATCAATATATACAGCCTTGCAGTGAAACAGTATGTGAGGGTAATGTGTCTATATCCAGAACAACTCTTACTATGCACCAACTTACTGACCAGTTAAGCTACTGTACAACTGCTCTTTAAAACTACAATATTTAGTTGGCCTTCCCACTTAAGGCAAGATGTGGCACAAGTCCGTTTTTATATGGGTCTTCTGGGCCATATAGCCCGGTCAAAAATATCTGTCTATCGTTCCTCAGTCGTGACTCCATCCCTCGGCGGAGCCACAACCGGGCCAGCGCTCCCCGCCCGAAGGCAGAGAGCTGACAGTAACAAAGGTAGCTCTTTAAAACTACAGTTGGCCTTCCCACTTAAGGCAACATGTGACACAAGGTCATTTTTATATGGGTCTTCCGGGCCATATAGCCCGGTCAAAAATATCTGACTATTATTCCCCAGTCCTGATTCTACCCTTCCGCGGAGCCACGACTGCGTTATGGCTCTCGAAGGCAGAGAGCAATCTCCACCCGACAGTGATAAAGGTAGCACTTTCAAATTACTGCCGTTCTCTGTATAGGCAGGATTATATGTACACATCAGGAAAGTCCATTCTTATGTGCAAAAAGGGGTGATCCCCAAAAATTACCTTGATAAAATTCAAAGAAAAATCAGCAATATTATTGGTCCTGATCCGGCTTCAGTCATTTTTCCTATGCCGCTGTCTTGACAAGTTTGAAAGATATAACAGTATGTTCTATTCTAACAGGTTCTTTTCTCGCACTTTTCGCTTGTGAAACTCTCCTTTTGCTCTATGCATTCTAGTCAATGTTAATCTTCAAAGAACTAAATGCAATGCTAATTGCTATCTACTTCCTTCCTAATTTATTCTTTTATTATTGTCGCTCTTTTGTAATGTTTGTTTTCTCATCCAACACACCCAGTAACCTTTTCTAACCTTAGTGGTTTTATTACCTTGTTTGTTTTGAACTCCATTAAAAAAGAAGAAAAAAGCTACTTCACGAAGGCCAAAATAATCTGGCTGTTATAGCGATTATGATCTGAATCCAGTCACAAAATTTATATATGAATGTTTTAATATCAGTTTATTTTAAATGATTCAGTCTCTTTGCAATATGCGAGTTAATAAAGTGTTAACTATGAGCTCATTTGATATGCATTCTCTTAAATTATATTCCTTGATATATTCTTTATTAAAAATACCTAGATATAAAAGAGACCTAATACACGTTCGTAAAATGATTCTGTTAGGTCATTGCAGTACAACACATAATGATTACTTGTTTTCTCTCAAGATGGACGTATCTATGAAAGCAGTTAAGTACAATAATAATGCATGAACTAAGCTAAATATTGATGTTGCTAGGGATAGATAAATTATACGAGTAAAAATTACGGAGTAACTTGAAAAGTTTACAGACAATGAATTTAGTTTAAGCTACACAGCAGATACACTGTCGTGTTTTATAATTCATCAAAATACAAGGAAAAAGGCCATATCAGTTAGGCGGTTACTAAATGAGGCTGTTGTGAGGGCGTATACAGAGAGAGAGAGCAGCGGGATACATATTTTGAGGATATGTAAGATAAATAAAGATTGGTTTGGGATTGAAGTATTTTTAAATGTTTAGTGATCACAGACGCATCCTCTCATGAGTCCGTTTCATAATGCGAAGCTGTTTGAGAGGAATTTTTACTTCAGCAATAGAATATGAAGGGAATAAAAAGGCGTCGACTGAGAGAACGTGGCCCGGTGGGTCCTAGCTGTGAATATTAGAACTGGGCGAACAAGGAATGAAGTAGCTGGAGGCTAGAATAATTTAAAAGATGACAAGAACTTATCTAAACTCTTTGATTTTGGTTTTCTTGGGAGTATTCAATAAAACACTAAAACGCATGCGGGCACGAACACATATAAATATATAAATGCAAATATATATGTGAATATATCTATATAATATTTTGTTATAAGTGATTATATAAATGATTTTTTCACCTGACGAAGTAAAATTCATAGTATTGAAACATGAAAACTTTTGTGTAGCGATGTAAAATATTTTTATAATCACTTAAATTAAAAATGTTACAATAATATATTGCTCTACTTCGCATTGAACACGTTTTTAAAAAGTAAATGATTATAGATTTTTACTCAATTTGTCCTTACACTTATATATATATATATATATATATATATATATATATATTTACAGAAAGTTGTAAAGTTCGTGTGCACTTTAAAAAATTGATAACTTTATTTGTATTTGCGATAGAAATAGTTTGCAAAAAAGATTAGAAAGAAGTAAATTTATATTTTTTAAAGTTTTATTGAAATTGTAATTAAGTTTCCAAATGTTCTCCATCATTAGCAATACAAAGGGTAATACGATTTTGGACTTCCAAGAAAAGATTTGCCAACTGATTTATAGTAATATAGTCTTTATACAGGGTGTCCATAAAGTTCGTATGCACTTTAAACAAAATATAACTTTACTTGTATTTGAGATGGAAATAGTCTGTAAAAAGGATTAAAAAAGTAAATCTACATTTTTAATGTTTTATTGAAATTTTATTTAATTTTCACATATTTTCTATCATTAGCATCGTTCATCATCAGGGTCAAATTTACAGTTTTACAGTTTTAAGCATCAACATTTGCCTTATAGCAGATGACGTTCGAAAGTACTCGGTTAACCTATGGATAATATTTGCATAAATATGATTCGGAAATAAAAAGACTAATTAGAAAATATGAGAAAATACAGAAGAAATATGCAAGACTAAGTTGTCTCTATTGTTTAATACAACGTGTTTAATATATATATATATATATATATATATATATATATATATATATATTAATTACTTAGATTTTGGCCATAATAAAATAAGACCAGTGCACATTTGTATTAAAAGTGTTCAATACAATTATATGGTAGAACATTTGAATATTTTACATTCGTAAACGAGTTATTACGCGACCTAGATTTCTACCATAATTGCTTGAAGACAATACATGGTAGAAACCTGGGTCGCGTTATAACTTGTTTACAACTGTAATATATAATGAACGCGTTGTTTTAGACGTATGAGTGTACAGCATGTTTAAGAGCGAAACTGTTGAAAAATATAATTTGATTATAGTTGTGAAGGTTTGTGCAGAAGTAACCACCGTTTCTGGGAGAGCTGAATCCAGCGAAAGGTTGCATATAATGTGGAATAAAGTGTCTGATCGACCCTCCTTGGATTTTGATTTCAGAGTTGTCTCACGCCGAGTTTGTTTTCGACACTTTTGCATTTACCCTTGGGAAGATATGGATTCATCTCTTCTTCCTCCAGATATAGATTGAACAGCATGACACACTCCACACTCATATATATATATATATATTGTGTTATAGAATACAGGTGTTATTAGCATTATAAAATGAATATACTGAATTTAAGGCAAGATAATCCTTCATGCAAGAAATATTAAATATTTGCTCTGTATAACTTTGCTATAATGTCAACGAGATGAATCAAAATGGCGAACATGTATCAAATTATAACATGCATGACCTCCTCTCTTTCACACTTCACTGGAGGTCATTATGCACATGACACTAGCTTCATGCAACCACATAAACCTGATTTAGATTTTTTGAACATATTTAAAATGTTTGAAATTAAACAAGAATTCATGTTGTTTATGTTATGAAGTAGATTTTATCATTTTCCTGCAAAATATGATGTGTTGATTTATGGATTATATATATATATATATATATATATATATATATATATATATATATATATATACTAGCAGTTAAGCCCGGTTTCACTCAATCATATCATATGATAAATTTACATAGCAAATGCTTACACAACGTCCACCCTCGCCACTTTTATAGATACAGATAACAATGTAGAATGTGCCTATTAGATTAGGGTTGGGGGGAGAGGAAATTTATATAGATATAGATAATATAAAGTGTGGTGATCGATTCTATATCATAACCAATACATAAATCGGTCCCTGACTTTGTTGGGTGATAATATATATTTTTCTACCCCTAATTTTGGCTTTCTGAAAAATTTCAAGGTCTCGTTAGCGTTCTAAAATTTTGATCTACACCTGAGTGAAACTCCCTTCGAGCTAGACCACAAATGCAAATTTTAAGTCGAATCTATCAAACAAACAAATACTTACACAACGTCTATCCTCATCACTTTTATATATATATATATATATATACAACTCATGCAATGGAAGGGTACAATGGATGTAATCTATTTGTTCGAGAACCTAGGGAAAAAATAATGCCACTTTCTTACAATTTGACATCGTGGATTTTTAACCATCGATATCTGAGGGCCTTTTCAATCTTGCCCTGGAATTCGAGGAATTCTACTCGGACATCTCAAAGGATGAAATCAAAATAATTTTGAAATGTAGAAAATCAGTTCTTTTCCACAACAAGGAACAACGGACAAAAGATTCAATGGATAATTTTGATTTATCTATGAGAGTCCTGGATTCTGCAGAATCTAGTCGGATTATTCCTATTGTACAACCACACGGCGTATAAAAAAATCGACACTAACAATATAGGACTCCACAGAGATGACGGACTCATGATAAAAATAAATCTACTGGAGGTAAAGTTGATAAAACTAGAAAATTAATTCATAAAGTCTTTAAATCCTTTGGTCTTAACGTAGTAATTAACCCTAATATCAAGCAAGATGACATCCTGAACATAACATTAGACTTGGTATCGAACACTTTCCAACCTTACATGAAAAATATTGCTAACCTAATCTATGTAAACCCCAATTCTAATCACCTACCATCAAGCATTTCCCATCATAAGTGGAACGCCGCATTAACACAAACTCCTCCAATAAAGAAATATTTGATAAACACAAGGTAAGTTACGACAGAATGCTTAAAGAAAGCGGATATCAATCATCCAAAATTAACTTTGTGGAAAAATTCAAGAGCTCAAAAAGCAAAAATAGAAACAGGAAAATCATATGGTATAACCCTCCTTTTAATCAGTCAGTTAACTTCAATCTGGAACTTAATTTTTTTAAACTAATATATAAGCATTTTCCTAGAAATAACCCTCTAAGAAAATCTTCAATAAAAATACAATAAATCTAAGCTATATCTGCTCCAATAATCTAGAAAAAATAATTAAAGTACATAACAGCAAAATATTAAAAGCACACAACAAAAATAACTCCAACACTAATACCAGTCAGCCCCATAATAACAACCACTGTAACTGTAGAAACCCAAACCAATGCCTCATGACCAATAAATGTTTAACAAAATCCATGATATATATGTGTTCAATTTCATCAATGGAGAATCCTAAAGATGAAATAATATATATCGGAAACACAATGAACGTATTTAAAAAGCGATTTTACAATCACCTCTCATCCTTCAATAATAAAGAAAAACAAAACATAACATCTGTCTCCAAATACTTTTGGAAGTTAAAAGACGAAAATAAAACACCTAAAGTTAAATGGAAAATCCTCAAACAAGCAAGAACAGCTAAATCAATAAAGGAACCATGTTTCTTTTGTTTTCAAGAAAAAATTGAAATCATTAAATATATGAATAGCAACAAGCTTTTAAACCAGAGGTAAGAAACCACAGTAAACAGCAACCACATTAAAGAACTAACCTTACAATCATGCTAAAAATACTACAAAAGCCAGAACTAGGACCCTTTAGAAAGGATACACTTTCATAGTACTAACAACACTCTTACACACACCCCAAACCGTGATCTAATTTAAATTTTTAAAAAATTAAAAATTTTATAGAAAAATCGATTTCCTAAATTCAAAATTAAGATTAAATATACAAAATTAGATTAACTATAAAAACTGTACTGAAATACACACATTAATATTTTCTTATTACCTTAAATACAAACATATCTGCTACCTATTTACCTATTACCTTAAATACATTAAATCTTACATCCTACATTAAATTCTACCTGTTCCGCACCCACTATCTACTTACCTATTACCTAAAATACTAACATTAAATTTGACCACTTACATTAAATCTTACCTATATCACACCACAAAATGTGATGTAATTTGAAATTTAAAATTTAATAGAAAAAATCAATTTCCTAAATCCAAAATTAAGGTTAAATATATAAAATTACATTAATTATAAAAACTGTGCTTAAATACAAAATATTCTATAGTTGTACAAATAAGCGGTAAGTCCAATCCCATCCAAATCCCAATGATAAAGTCTATTCGCAAGGTCATAAAACTTACAATCCTATCTGCTAATGTTAAATCTGTCTACAAAATTGCAAGACACTAATTAATCAACTATATTCACTACCCATATCAATTTCTTCAAAATTCAAACATACAATTCACAAGACTTATTCCCTTATCACTAGCCCCCACCAACATCCCACACACAACTCAACAAATATAAGAAAAGAGGCTTTCCATTCCTGTCCACACCACCTGATGAGACATTGTAGTTTCAATGTCGAAACAAATGTACGATTTGTAGTGGATATATAAAAAATAACATATATATAAGTCATCCGCAGACAGATCTGTTTCGCTGTATCACAGCTTTGCTTTTTAAACCAGGATTGAAACCCGACCGAATTGGCGTCAGTCGGCGATTCTTTCTCTGGGCAATGGATGCTCGGTAGAAGAAGGCAGACTTTTTAGCGTTTATATTATCATTATACACGCCCAATAGCCAGAGTGCTCTAATTCATTACCGAATGAGCGAGGTGTACATGCCAGAGTAGCTACTGTTTTTCAAAGTCTACCATTCATCCAGAGTGCTCAATCAGGGTGTGAGACCATAAATAGTCATCCGCAGACAGATATATATATATATATATATATATATATATATATATATATATATATATATATATATATAAGGCTAGCTAGTTTATCTGAGGTGATTAATTTTCTTTTATTTATTTATACCTCCTTTTCACTGTACCGTCTTTCCCCACAAAATGGACAATCATGACCTTCCACAACTTCCTATCCGGTGTGATACTTCATAGTGTCATCGATCTCTTTCTGAATTTGAGCAGACGTGTTTATTCTGCTGTCATTTTGTTTATAACTTAATATGTAACGTAGAATGTGCGCTGTATCAGCTCAACATGAGAAATCAGAAAGCGGAGTTGGAATCTCAGTTGAATTTCAGTTTATTTCCGTACAAACACTCTTGGGAAATTTATGAAACCATCTCTTCTCCCTCCAGCCATGGGTTGAATAGCAAGGCAGATTTTATAGCATTGATTGGCACAAGATCTACGTCCTACAGACATGGCAATCTAACGCAGGAAAACTTTCTGCGTAGTCAATCATGTCTAGAAAAGGACATGATCGCCCAAAGCGTTTATCCCGTATGGCACTTAACTGACTGAAATATCTTCGTCTTAGTATAAATAAGTTTATCGGAAGATGAACGGATAAATATATAAAATGCGTTTACAGAGGGTTAGATTAAAAATGTATTGCCTTTGTTTGTATTCTCAATAAAATAGAAGAGACACAACACAAAGGGATGCCATTTCAAACCTCCTATATGAAGCACTCATTAAAACATCAGTTTCCTTGCATATATGAGATCAGTTTTTAACGCTACATTGAGAAAGTAATCATCAAGAATATCCAAGTTGATCCCTCCGTACCTTTGTAGAAGGCGTATAAAATATGGACGAAACATTCTTATTTTTCTTTTTGTGATGTGTCGTTTCAGGGCGTAGGCGATCATGGCTCCCCACAATTTTCTGTTTTCATAGCTGATATATTTTGTCTTTTTGTCATTTCTCCTAAAAACTCTGTCCACCGTTTACTCAAAATCATTACGTCATGTGGTGTTTTTTTTTGTCACTCTTGCCTTCAGTCTGTTCTGTGAGTATCAGATCTTCCAAACACTCTTTTCTCATTATGCACCCTAGAAAATTCAAATGTTTCTCTCCAATGTTAATTAAAGTTACCATTTTTGTTTTCATTTTCTCTAAACTTCTTCGTTGCCTGCATATTCTGTTTATGGTATCCTCATCATCCTTCTGTAGAACCACATTTCTTTGGTTGAAATATCTCCTTCATCTTTGAGTTCAAGAGCTTTGCCCAACATTCCTATCTATATTGAAGAAGAGATGTCACTTAACAGTTCAGTAGTCTTTTATTTATTTCTAACTGCTATATACTACCACTGAACCTGGACAAACGACGAGAAATACGTATATATATATATATATATATATATATATATTATTTACATCTTTGATGCTGTTGTTGAGCAGGAAGACAGCAGAAGAGAGATTGCGCACACAAAGAGGACCTCGAGAGTTTGTCTCTTCAGCCAAAAATTTTAGACTTTATATAGTCCTAAAACTGCCGCGCATTTTTAATTTTCGGATTGTAACTTTGTTGATTTTATCTACGGCAGGATGTATCTGTCAATCACACCTGGTGGTTCATTGCTTTTCAAACGGTTTGTCGGTCGTTTTCTTTTGTTGCACTTTGTTGACATCATATACGACCGGATATATCTTGCAAACACTCTTGTCCTTTGTTGACATTACCTACGGCCAGATGCATTTGTGAATTACTTCCGACATTATATTACATACCGAATTTTCTCTGTATCTTAATACTCTGCTTAGTTTTTGGCATATATCTTTGGCTATTCCAATAGGCCTTCGGATTTCAATATCTGTTACACCACGCAAACCCCGTTCTGCCATCCACGATCTCAGATCAGTCAAGTAAGTTACACGCTGTTTTCCCTTGTCTCTCCTTCTCTCTATCTGGCCTGTTAGTATCAGGTTCTCCAAGCCCTCCTTTATCATTGCATGTCCCAGGAACTTCAGCTGTCTTTTCCTGATGTTCATTATTAATTTCCTTTTCGTTTCCATCATTTCCAAAACCTCATCATTGCTCACATGCTCGATCCATCATATCCGTAGCATCCTTCTCTAGAACCACATTTCAGTTGCTTCAAGTTTTCCTTCATCTTCAATGAAATTATCCAGCGTTCACTGCCATATTAAAGAATTGACATTACATCGCAATCCAATACTCACTTCTTTGTTTCTAGCGAAACTTTTCTGTTTCTTAATACTCTACTTAGCTTCTGGAATGCGTCCTTCGTTATGACAATTCTCCTTCGGTTCTTTGTTTCGCACTATCTGTCTTCTGTTAGAACACTTTCCAGGTTTTTGTACCTGCTTGATTTTAATATCCTTCACCTGTATTTGGCATTTTGGGCACCTATTTTTAATGTATCATAAAAATCAGAATGTGGAATTAATGAGTAAAGCAGGGAACGATTTTTTAATCATGCACGATGACAATGCCTCTAAGACGCAGGGGATTACAGAGAATGAAAGTAAAAGAAACTGAGAAGTCTGAGAATCGGGGTTGATTGAGGAAAGGAGTGAAAAGGAACAGGAATAAAAAAAGAAACGTAAGATGGCGATTGACGTTGCGCTTAAATTTTTGAAGATTATAATTATCAGGGAGGCAAGATCTCAGAAGGGTGTACCACAGGGTAGGAGGCACAAAAAAAAAAAAAATAACCGTTGGAGTAGAAGTGTCGCTTGTAGACCAAAACAAAACGATGAAACCTACCTACCGATCTAGTATCACTTTTTACTTCATGAAGTCGCGGTACAAAATAAAAAATGCTCACCATAGGAATTTTCATGAAACCTTTTGTAGAACAGAAAAAAAAACAGAAGGAAGCCACGTCAAACTGGTGAGAATGTTACTGAAGTCAAGCTACCCGGTAAGGTTTGATTCCATTACAGATTTTGGGATCTTTTAAGAATCTCAAGGCGTACGGCAAGAGCACTAGGTCAGATATGCAAGGCAAATGGTAGATGTCTAAAAGTTCAAGATGGATTTTGGAAAAGAAAAAATTTCTGCCATGGCACAGTGAAACAACATTAATTGCAGGAGACGAAGCAACTGATTCTGTATAATCGCTCCACATCATGCCAATGAAAAACAGAAGCCCAAGAACGTATAGAGTCTAGTATTATTCATCCTCCTGACCGACAGAAAAGATTCTATATGATGTTTAATTAAAAGCAATTTTATTTTAAATGTTTTAAGATCAACAAGGTCGTTTTGTTCCCCTAGTTAACCACTGGTTGAAAGTTTTTTCAGGTGCAGTTGTCAGGTTAATTTATCTAATCTGTCGGATTTGCAGAAAAAATAGGAGACAAGGAAATTTCAAATACAAAAGGCAGTGATTTTATTCCTTGATTACTTCCTCCAACAGCCATAACTAAAATGGATAGCACATTATAATTAATGACATAATAAAATTAATGGCATTCCACACTATTTCAAAGAAAAGATTAGCAAGGAATCCCCCAAGAATACCTGTTCTCCTTAAAAATTAATTAAAAAAAAAGATTATATAAATTTTCACCGACTGGCTTCTCGGTCAATGAATGTTGAATATTTCCTTACAAATAAGGGACTAATATTACTATCGCAATGCAGATTCTTAGAAACATAATCGCTATCCGTTACGTTCTTAAGGAACTGCTTTGTTCCTGAAAAGCCATAGACAAATAACAAACTTTACTGAATTCAGCGACCCAATTCCTCGAAAAACTATTGTTCTTACAAGACTACTGGGAAATATATATTTATTTAAATGTCTGCCGGTTTAGTCCATTGTCAGAAATTATTTTCAGTAACAACATTAATCTGATATCGGTCAGTCAGTTAAATGCTATACGTGATATACGCTTTAGGCGATCATGTCTCGAAAGAGATATGACTGACTGGGCAGAATATTATCCCGTAGTTGGTTGCCATGGCTTTCTGCGGTAGACTGGTTTCTGACCAAGGCTATAGAACACCAATCTGTCCAGTTATTTGACTCCTAGCAAGAGGGGGAAGAGATGTATTATATTATTAAGTAGTAATTAGTGAGGGATCAGTTTATTACTTCATAACAATATAATACTAATCCTCCACTTTATGCCCAGTAGAATGCCTTAATTATGTTTCAAACTATTATATTCAGTCAGTTATTTAAGTGCCGTACGTGATACACGCTTTAGACGATCATGTCTCAAAGGAGACATGACTGACTGGGCAGAAGATTATCCTGCAATATGCTGCCATTGCTTTCTGTGGTAGATTGGTTACCAGGCAAAGCTATAGTACACAATCTATCCTATTATTTAACTCATAACTAGAGTGAAGTGACGGATTAATACCTTTCCCAGGCGTATTTGTGCGTAAGTGACTGCAAGGAATTTAACTGGAATTCGAACTCGGGTTCCTGATTTGTGGTTCCGAGTCGATACCCACTGCACCACAACGCACAAAATTCCTAATTATTTCGATAGATTTAGAAATCGTTTTTCTTCGATTTCGGCCCATAAAATAAGCTATTAGTTTTCATAATTTTTGCTCGAATTGATGAGTGGAATTGTACCTATAAATTATGATTGTGGAGAAAGAGTTATGGATTTTTCCCAGCCTAACACATAAGTTTTCTAGATCTTGAAGACAAACACTGACCAAAGGTTAATGCAGAAATACATTCACTAAAAGATGAACTCTACTTTCTTTTCATATTTTCTCTTTGTTTCTCTTTCATTTTATTTTTCTTTGCTTTTCTTTTCTTTTCTTCATCAAATGAAATTGCGCAACCGAGTTCAAATTTCCGTTAAATTAGTTCACATTTTACTCGTAAATATCGGAAAAGGGATGAATCCCCTTCCCACTTCTCATAGTTTTATTAGTCAAATGTTATAGCTTGCTGCTTATTATTATAGATGTTACTTAGAGTAAATAGGACCTGCCAAATTATCTTGTAGGTTGTTACTTCCAACAATATATCAACCATCAATATGCGGAAATCATTTTCTTAAATATTTATTATGCCTGATTACAGAGTGAAACATTGGTCGAGTCCATATATAAATATTGATTGTGTTTATAGTTGAGAGTTTTGGTTAACAATGGCCTGATTTATATATGAATATATAAACAAACACCGGGCTACTTTATACTTGTAGTCCATGAATTGATATTGAGCGTATTTATGTTTGAGGGATAAGTTAACATTAGTCAAATTTATACTTGAGTCTACAGATCAGGGGTTGGCAACCTTTTGTAAAGTGAGGGCCAAAAAGCTATGTAGAATCATAGAGGAGGGCCAAACAGCTGGAGAAGAACCAGGTTATTAAATATGTGAATAAATTTTATGTGTTTGAAGAAAGCAAAGATTCAATATAATTTAATATCTGACTGGAATTTTGTTAAAAAATATTACCTCTTAAAATTAAATGTTTCATAAATCAGTACTGAAAAAAAAATTATATTAAAATCGGTTGAAAACACTATTTTATATTCATTTAAAATTGCCCGCTCACGAAAGCAATTTCACAGAAAACGTGAAAGTGAGGCCGTACGCTAATTTTGGCGATCCCTACAAATAAAAAACACATTCTCCTGGTAAAAAGAAATAATTTTCTAAATTTCGACGCAATATATTCAGACTGTCAACTGTTACTTTGGTTTGGTTTAGATATATTTATATCGTGTCCAGAGTAATGTAACAAGCCGGACAAGATTCACTCGAGGGCCCGATGTGGCTGGGGGCCGGGGGTTGCCGAGCGCTGCTGTAAATAACCACTGATCAACTTTATATTTGATATAATCAGTAAAATTGGGTGGTCTTTATACTTGAGCTTATAGATGAATCTTACCTTTACTTACACTAGAGTCTATAGGCACACAGTATTTGTCTTTATGCTAGAGTATATAAGTAATCATAGGTTGTAATTATATTTACGTTCGTACGTAAACATTGGCCGTGTGTATACTTGAGTCTATATGTAAGCATCGGGCGGATATGTTTTTGGGTCAGCACAGGCCGTTCATGTCCGAGTCTGAAAATACTGAGCTATTTGTTAGAATTATTTAGGAAGTCTTACTTCTTTGCATGAGGCGTATTCTAAGCACCAACCACAAGGCAGATCAAGAGAGTAAAGACCTTAAAATAAGAAATGGTATAAGAATGACGTAAGAAGATGTTGTTCCGACAATCTTTCAGTTGAGGAAGACCAACCGGCTTGGAAACCAGAACTCAAATCATAGAATTTATCTGGATTTGACAGTGGGAAGCCAGCAGGTATGTTGCCCATCAGAACTTTTTTTCTATTTCTGTTTTTTTTTTATGAACACGCATATGTATGTGCAAACTTTTGTAGTTGTGTGTGTTTTTTTATGCAAATGTAAGTGTGCATACGTGTGTGTGTGTGTGAGAGAGAGAAAGAGGGTGATAGAGTGAGTTTGTAGACTTTCCGAATGCAGGCATTGGAATTATAAAACTGTTTCTTCTTTTTCATTGACAGCAAACGTAATTCAATCGATTTAGTTGTCGAATTGCAAGTATTTTTAGACAGTTTCTACAATAATAAGCTGATTAGTTTTGTCTGAGTAAACATTTAGACCACATTCAAATGAACAAGACACAAGAACATTTAAAAGGAAAAGAAAACAGAAACAAAAACACTATAAAAATCAAAGAGAATAAAAAAAAAGTTTGAACACTGACATTTATTCTCGGGTGGCAGCGGTAAAATAATTCTAATGAGAATTTACAGGTACAATTAAAACAGAAAAGCATTGAAGTGCTCCAGTGATCCTATTTCAATTATCATTCGAGCGTAATTAATTTTAATTATAAGACAGGGCTATTGATTTTAATGTTACTCTGTGTTGGAATATCATTAAAAATTCTACGTTTCCCAGTCTAAGATTAGGTTGGCATAAAAAAATATTAGGGGCTACTATTTGACGGAAAAGACTAAAGAAATTGAGAACTAATATTTTGAAGTGTTGGTTGGTTGTCATTGTTTAGCGGCATATCGACCTCTATCGTTTATTTAATACCGAAATTTGAATATTTTCGTCTTATTTTTTATGATTTTATATGGTTTTAGTGACACATGTCTTACAAATAAACCCATAGCTATGGCGAGAAGAGGTATAGTTAAAGTTTATTTTAGGAGTATTTGCTTGTAATATGAAAAACCTAACTAGATTCGAAACTGTGTAATTTTGGTAAACATATCTGTTAAAATGTGATATTAATGTTATTTTCATTCATACATCGCACTCTGGATAAATATATATTTCAATTTCATTTTTTAAATATTATCATCTTGAGTGGCAATAGTAAATATATTTTGTCTTTTAATGGCGATTATGAAATTTTGTGCCAGCAACAATATTTTCAAATGTTTCAAACAAGGTACAAATTAGATTGAGCAGCAGATTAAATTCCCTGTTAAAAATTAAATGTAAAATTCGAACTGCTCTACCTAATAGGTCTTGTCTTCATATGTGCTTGGCTAATAAAATATGTCCCCCCCCCTTTATTACTTTTAAAATAAAAAGGACTAATTTGGATGATAAATCATTAAAGAGGTATTCATTTCTAGCTTTATTTCTGAACTCTCTTATAGTCTTCTGGATGTGCATTGTGGTGCAGTGGATATCAATTCGAATCAAATCAGGTTGCCGAGTTCGAAATCCAGTTGAATTCCTGGCATTCACTTACGCACAAATACTCTTGGGGAAGGTAATAATCTGTTTATTCCCACCAGTTATGGTTTAAATAATAGGACAGATTGGGTTCTTTAGACTTGGCTGACAACTAGTCTACCACAAAAAGCAATGGCAACCTACTGCGGGATAAACTTCTGTCCAGTCAGTCATGTCTCTTTCGAGACATGATCGCCCAAAGAGTGTATCACGTATGGCACTTAACTGACTGACTTATAGTCTTGCCAAATCGAAGAAAAATATTATCAATTATGGAGAAATTCTATCAGTTTACTTTCTTATATTGATTGAATCCGTTTTCTTCTTTAAGCTGAACGGATTCATAAGCGACTAAACATCGGAATAAGTTGCAGCATTTAATTCATAAAAGTATTGGTTGATCTGCTGATTTTAATGTTGGTCCGAATGTTCTTTTTTCATCCAAACAAGCATTGAGCACAGCTAACATATCAGGTCGGGTGCTCCTGCTATCCACCTAGGTGTCCTTGACAAAATCAAGCGAAAAATCTGTAATGTGATCGACCCCGATTTGGTAGCTCAGATGCAGTCACTTTCTCACCGACGCAATGTAGCTTCTCTAGGTCACACCATTTTACTGTGAAACCAATAAAATATAAACGCAAATTCTATTCCATCAGCTTCTTTTCTCGCACTTGCCGCTTGAGGAATTCCCTTCCGTTTATTTGCTTCCCCGACAGCTACAATCTCCAAGAATTTAAATGTAAAGTCAATAGTCATCTCTTATCTCAATAACCTGTATCCTCTCTCTCTCATGCTTCTTTCTCCGTCCTCTCCACTCTCATTATTATTCTCACCCTTCTCTTACCCATTTTCTGACACCCCATATAACCTGTCACGCCTTCTCGTAACTTTACTCCTATGTAACCCCCTGAAAAACAGTGGCAGTAAAATGCCTCGCTTGGAGTGATATGATTATATATATATAAAAGAAAAACTATCCTTGGCTGAGGTATCGAGTCTCTCGCATGAATTGGATTTTTGTGTCCCCACTAACATATTAAACAAGAGAAGATTTATCCAGAGATTGAAGTTTTTTTTTACCCAGTTGGCTAGACTTCAGACTAATTCATCCAGCAAAGTTAGTGACCATAATTCTAAACTTAAATACATTGCGTATTCTTAAGCATGTACTCATGTTTCCTATAATGAGTAAAAGTGGAACAGAGAGCAATGTAAAATTATCAATTCACTTCGGTATAATAAATCTTTGGTTATTACGAAATCTAATAAAGGCTTGGGTGTCGTCATTCTTGATTATCAAGATTATGTAACAAGTATTCATGAGGATACTTCTAAATTTGTTCGGTTACGCTCAATAGACAAATATGATTTCCCAATATCTTTTGAGGCTAAATTTAAACAAAAATAGTTAAATAGGTTAAAAGTAGGTTTTTAACCAGTGAAAGTTTTAATGAAATTAAAACCTCAAGTTCTATTTGTCTCCGTTTCTATGGTTTGCCCATAACGTATAAGGATGGTGTTCCGTTCGGATCTATTTTATCTATAAGGTCTTTTCAACATAGTGTGACTGAATGACTTACAACCATAATACAACCTGATTTGGAACGGTATAACAAATTCTGTATTATTCTTTGTTCGAGTTCTAAGACTTTATATAGCGTTATCCGTCAACCAACAAATTTATGCGTTCTTATGACATTTCCAGCCTCTTTACATGCGTCTTTTAGCTGAGACTATTCATATATGTGCTGACGTCTTATATCGTAGTTTTCCCCTGCTGCTATTCCTGAGGAGATATTTGTCGAACTGATGCAATTTGCTACGATGTCCGTTGTATTTAGTTTCACGGCGTTATGTATAGGCAAATTCATGGCGTTTCAATGGGTTCTCTCTTGGGACCCAATTTTGCAAACACCTTTGTGGGATTCCATGAGGAGAGTCTGTTATTTAAAGCTAATAAACTTGATGTTTATTTTCGTTATGTGGATGACACCTTTTGTCTTTTTAACGATGAGGTTGAGTCAGACTATTTTATTTCGTCCCTCAGTAATATGCAACCAGCTTTCAAACTTACACAACAAAAAAGAGATTAATTCTGCCATTCCCTTTCTTAATGTCATGATGAGCAGTTCTTCCTTCGGTTTTTAACTTCTTTTTCTTCTATGTGCCATACATCTTCAGGACGTAGGCGATCATGGCGTTCCACTTCTCCCTATCCCTGGTAGCGCTTAACGCACGTTCTCCTGTTACCCCACCCACTCTGCTCTGTCATCCACCTGCTCAGGCCCTTCAAATATGTTATCCGCTGATTTCCCCTGTCTCCTTTACTTTCTATCTGACCGGTGAGTATCAGATTCTCCAAGTCTTCTTTCTTCATTACATATCTCAAAAACCTCAGCTGTCTCTTTCAGATGCTCAGTATTAATTTCCTTTTCGTTTCCATCCTTTCTAAAACCCCATCGTTGCTCACATGCTCGATCTATGATTTCAAGTTTTTATTAATCTTTGATGATATTGTCCAGCATTCACTGCCATATTGAAGGACGGACATCTCATAGCAATCCAGTACTCTCTTCTTTGTTTCTAGTAAAATTTCCTGTCTGTTAATACTCTGCTCAGCTTCTGGAATGCGTCCTTGACTATTCCGATTCCTCTTCGGATCTCTCTGTCGCACTTTCTGTCTTCCGTTAGAGCAATTCCCAATACTTTAATTTCTTGTACTTGTTGGATTTTAGTATCCCAAAACGGTAATTGGCATTTTGGACTTTTCCGTTTGCTGATGACCATACATTTGTTTTTCTTGTAATTTATATGTAGCCCTTTTTTATGACTTTCTTCATCTACCTTTTTAGGAGATCTTGTAGTTTCTTTCCGTGTCAGCTATCAGCACTTTATCACCCCCATATCCTATATTGTTCAGAGTGTGACATTTTCTGATTTGTATACAAACATTTGTGGCCAACACTTGTGTAGTTTTGTTTCTGCTAAACCTGACTTTCCTTCTATACAGATTTATTTTCTCCCTCCATACCATAATAGTTCCATGATTTATTAGTTTAAATGTAGCTGTAGACCAGCACTACATAGGGAGAACTAATGAAAGAATCGTTGCCAGAATTAAACAACATGTACCTACAAAAATCTGTAATTTGAACTATTTGTCAGACAGATTGACCAACACATATGGGTCTTCTTTTGCAGAACACCTTAAAATAATCATATTTGTGTCGCTAATTTTAGCGCGCACTCAACTCTCTGCCTCCGGTCGGAGAGGTACCCAATCGTAGCTCCGCCGAAGGTAGAATCACGTTTAAGGTGAACAGACAAGAGCCCGACCCAGCCTTAAGCTGGGTCTACCGGATATTTTTGGCTGACTTTTAAGGGCTCAGTATCCTGACGATGATTGACCTTGTGGCGCATTAACCCTGGTGAGAAGGTGTTAAATACAAGCGTGCACTCATCTTTGAGTGAACCGCCAAACTCTATTGATCAACTCTCTACCTCCGGGTGGAGAGGAACCCAGATGAGACTCCGCCGAAGCTTAAGCCGGGTCTACGGAATATTTTTACGGCTTAGAGTCCTCACTTTAATTAATCTTGTGTCGCATCCGGTGTAGTTGCGTTTTCTATTCTAAGCTCGTCCCACTCACGTTACCTCCTTAAAATTTTTGAGGCCATCTATATTCAATCTTTAGCGTTCAAACAGAAGAAGCATATCTTTGGCCTTCAAGTCATTTTCATTTAAGAATTTTTTTCTCTTTTTAGGTTGTCCATTTTTTGACGATAGTTACTTCTTTATTAACCTCGATTTAGCTTTGATGAACGAAATTCAAGACTGGTTAGCCAGCCCGTTTTTTGATTTTATTTTTTAAATATTATCATTAGGAGTGGTAGTAATAAATATTTTTATCTATTTATGGCGGTTAAAAGTTTTGTACCATTAATCATATTTTCAAATAAGCAATCGGATGTCTAACCGTACTGATGAGCTGTGATACAGCGAAACACATCTGTCTGCGGATGACTATATATATATGCATTTTTCTCTCCGGTAATACAACTCATGCAGAACACAATCTTCAGGTGGTGATTAAGTTATCTGCGTAAGTCATCTCAGGACAGATGTATAATTACTGAAAATATACTCTTAAAAACAGAAACAGATAATATCTTTTTGCTGAATAAGTTGCAAGAATAAGAATAAACATACTCTTTGATAATTTTAATCGATAAAGTCTCCTTCAATTTTAATAACGGCTTCTATGCGAGGCCCGAATCGTCTGTATGCTAGCATCAAGTGGTCTTCATTCATATTGAACATTGCTCTGGCGATGGAGGGTTTTAAGAATCTTTAGTGTTAAGCGTATTCTCACTAAATTCTTTCTCGTCTATATATTATATTCTAATAGACAGAGATTTAGGGATCTAGGATGCCAAGTGTCAGGGGTTATGTGAATCTTCTGAGAAGAACCAAATGACATCTTTCGCTGCTAGATTTTTAAGTTTGTTTAGGATCTTCTTAAATCTTATTAAGTGATTTCCTTTTACCTAAGATAAAGAAAAGACAAACGTTTTTCATCACATAATACTTGTATCTTTATGTCTTCGGGGACAACATTTTGGATTGTTCCTTGTTACACATGGTGTTCTTTTGCAACCAATCTCATAGATCATCTGAGATTTCCATCAATAGTCTGCTGTAATTGTTGAAAAATTCAGGTGTCTAATGGCATCAGTGCATCTGGAATGTTTCTTAGTTTTTATACTGGAGATTCACTTCTACCTCTGGCCTCTAACTCCTTGAAAACTGTAGGCCAAGGATCAAGCAACTTATTAAAATCATGCTATTTCTAAATAGCTATGTTCAGCTTTGATAACCAGAAAAGCGTGCCTCTTCATTTCTTGTATAAGCATAGGGTGTCCCATTGATAATTTTAAAATATAGAACATATAAAGTCAAATAAAAGTCTGCTATAGTAAAAGTAATATTTTTCTCAAATACCATGCGCACCATATATAGAAGATAACAGATATTTTGTGTCTATTAATTTTACTGATCGATTTTTCAAAGTTACGAATAATGTTTCTCACACAAAGAAAAAATTCAGACATTTTCTGACCGAATTTCCTCTTTGAGAAACACTACAATTTAATTTATTAAAAATAATTAAAGTGTGTTTTCTCGGATTATTTTTATATGTTAATTTACTTAATAAAAAATAAATTTCTTTAGAAGTAACAATATTAGAAATATTAAAAAACAATAACATATTTTTACATGATGCCTTTTCAATTTCCTTCTATTTAAAGGAAAACATTCACTAATTAAGGATTTCATGAGTTTTATTCAGTTGTAAATAATTTATGTATTTCTAG
The DNA here is from genome assembly GCA_037127315.1 of Ascarosepion bandense. Classification (NCBI taxonomy): domain Eukaryota; kingdom Metazoa; phylum Mollusca; class Cephalopoda; order Sepiida; family Sepiidae; genus Ascarosepion; species Ascarosepion bandense. The sequence goes on from JBBBDQ010000598.1 coordinate 7,188,947, forward strand.
TGTTGAATTGTTCCGGTGTTGAGTTGTCCCGACGCTCAATCCACGGTGTTCATTCGGCAGTGGTAAGATGTCCTGCACCCGTTATATCAATAATATTTGGGTTATTTTTCCCGTATTATATATTTGAAAGTATCAAGCAATTTCGATTATACTCCGAGGACAACAAAACAAAGCGTTAATCTATCGTCATCGGCATGATATAATTTTAATCTTCTTTCTAGGGAACTAATTTGTACGGGGCAAGCATAAATGTAGGTCTACAGAAGGATGTTGAGAATTTATCTGATTGAACGCATAAGAAAATGGGGAATTCTACTCAGAACCAGGAAAAAAAGGCAGTGAGATTGACTAGCTTGTGTAAATGGATGGTGAAACGTGGACGGGAGCCTGAGTAGAGAAAAAACGGCTATGGGTTACACGGAATAGAAAATTAGAGAGAGTTTGTGTCATCATGAAGAAAGGGACACATAGAAGAAAAAGAATGTGATTCTCTTGGTGGTCATGAAGTCAATATATGCGTCAGACCCTGAGTCATTCGGTTCACACTCCAGTCAGTTGAACAGGAGTCGAGATTCATCCCTTTTTTCTGTTTAGAACGGTGTTATTCGATTCCTTCTAAAATATTTCTCATTTTATTTCGCTGCTAGCCATTCCTTGAGTCTTAGTGAGATTATCGTGTGAATTAATTAAAAATATCTCCGTATACACTGATTTAGTAGAACGAACGGCAGTGGAAGAAATTAAAAAGAAATGCGGGTTATCTCCTCTTTACCATGAACAGTAAAATAAATAAACTCGCCCTCCCCCTTCCCTTCCCCTCTCGGTTTAGTTTCGAATAACTGAGAAAGTTGGCAATTTCGTTTGCCATCGGAAGAAGAGTACAATGTAAATAAATGGAAAGAATAAGAGAAACCACTTCGAATAAATGAAAATAAATATTAATTTTAAATTTAAAAAATCCTAAGAACTAAAAAGGGTACCAAGTTCTTATATTATATAGGATTAGTTTCCGGCTAACTCCAAAAAGGAATTTAAAATTATATATATATATAAGTTACGAATTAATTGTACATTGCGACACAGAAATTTCTATCTTTCGAGATAGATTCTCATCATCAGGCAATCTTTGATGCTGGTTGTACAGATAATTTACATTTCAAACCTATTAAGCTCTATAATATTTATTATATTGAGCACTGCTCATAATAAAATAAATGTCGAGGCACTCAAAATATTAAAACCTTGAGTCCTCTCCACCTGGAATTATATATAGCTTTTCCTGACGATCCGTTTAGGTGAAACCTACGTAGGTTCGTTTGGCTCATTAAGTGTTATCTACTTATTTACTGAATATATATATACTTAGTAAATGTATAGAAGTATAACGGGATGCAAGACCAGGATATTTCTTCTCAGACTTATTTAACTTATGCAGTCCTACCAAGAATCCTCATTAGATATCGCAATCATAACGATATATGATATGCAGATGACACTGTGTTGAGAGAAAATAAATAACAAGGACCTCTACAGAAGGTAGAGAAAAATACTAGAATTGCAATAAGATAAAACACATAATTATTAGTAATTATTAGGAACACGTCAGTACGAAAATTACAAATTCTACATAACAAAATCAAACCAGTATAATTTAAATATCTGCTAAATGTTTTAACAGCATGCATCATCAAAGTCTTAGTAGGGAAAGGGATAGCAAAAAATGCCTTGAAAATTTTAACCAAAGTATTAAAATTTTCCTAGAAACTAAGAAATATTTACTAAAATCTCGTGTAATATCGGTTCACCTATTCGACTCTAAATGCTGGACATAATACCCACGGTTTATCCATGGGTATTAAAAACTTGTGGCAAGAAAAAAATGAACGTTGGAAATATCATCAACCAAAAATGTGACCAACTATGAATCTTTACGTAAAAAAAGAAATAAAATAAACACCTATACTTAACACCAGAAACAGACAGTTGGGATTGCTAGGGGATATAATGAGGAAAGGTGGTTTGGAGATTTTGACATCGTCAGAAGATATTTAAGAGGAAAGAGAACATCAAAGTACCAAAGGCGCTCACGCGAATAGGAATTAGGAGAATTAGCAAGAATATTTTTGTAAGAGTTGTAAAGGAAATATTTGAGAGACTTGATCGACAACCATCTGAAGGGACATGTCACAAAAAAGAAGTATAAAAGAAGAAAAAAGAAGAAAACCAATCATCAAATCCTTTCTCTAAGGTACGTCCATGAAGTTCAGATTAACCTTTATGTCAGATTATGGGATAATGAAGATCACAGTGAAAGTCAGCTTGATTAGTTCCAGTGACTTGGTCCAAGGACCAGGCTACAGCAGTGATGAAAAAAGAGTTGGATTAAAGGGAGATAACTTCATGGCTTATGAAAGTGGCATCTCACATGGAATGAGAATAATATAACCTAGTGACCAAAATAAAGGATTCAGTTCAAAGTTATTAGCAGCTGAAGAAGGCCGGATGTATAACGCTCGAAATGTTGTGAACATGACAATAAAGATGAGGTCAACAGTCCGAAAACTGTAAATAATGTAAATATTACCTCATCTTAGAAGTATAGACAAATAAAAGAAAGAGAAAATAAGCTTGTGAAGAAGAAGAAGAAAAAGAAGAAGAAGGCCAATCATCAAATCCTTTCTCTAAGGTAGGTCCATGAAGTTCAGATTAACCTTTAAGTCAGATTATGGGATAATGAAGATCACAGTGAAAGTCAGGTTGGATTTAATCAATATCATCTCAGCAAAAGCACAATTCTGACCCCTTTGGATAAGACATACAGTCTCCTCTAAAGAAATATAAAAAGACTGACACAAAACATTCATAAATGCGGAAATAATGTTTCCAACAATGCAAATTTCTGATAATAATATAAAGGCTACAGCAGTTGTAAAATGGATCGATAGGAAGTCAAACGAACAGGGCATGTGAATAAGGTGTATGAAAAAAGGCAGACAGACCACAAAAGTAGTTTCTGTTGAATGAATCAGTAGAAAGAAGAAATATAAAAGAGAATAAATGCTCTGGTCGGAATAAAAGAATTTAAACAACAATATACATACATATAGAAACGATTACTAGTGAAAAAATAAAATAGTAAATAGTAATAAAATGACTTCACCAAATGTTAACTGGAGATCGTTATAATTGGTTGATAGGTGCCTTCTCACAAGATACATTGTTTTGAGATCTGAAAGATATTTCACAATGAGTGCTCCAAAATATCTCCAGCTGAAGCAGGAAGAGATGGTACAATTATAATACCCTTCTCAGGTTGGTTCATGAAGGTCGTTGCAAATGGCCAGTCTTGCTATCTTATGATCTCAATGAAGACATCTTCCAAGCTTTTCTGCCCGCTTTTACTCTCCTTGGGATTTTTATTATTCACCTGTCAAATGTATCCTCAGTTTACAAATAAACTTCTTCGCAGTTAGTGGCACAATTCAAGGACTTGTTCGTCTTCTATGTGCCCTTTCTTTTCAGGACGTACGCGATCATGGCTTTCCATGTCTCCTATCTCTGGTAGCTCTTAGCACGCCTTCCCCTGTTGCACCATACAAACCTCGTTCCATCATCCAATTGATTAGATACTTCAAATATGTAATCCGTTATTTTCCCTTGTCTCATTTTCTCTTTATCTGGCCTGTTAGTATCAGGTTCTCTAAGCCCTCTCTCCTCATTGCATGTCCTAGGAACTTCAGCAGTCTCTTCCTGGTGCTCAATATTAATTTCTTTTTCGTTTCCATCATTTCCAAAACCTCATCATTGCTTACATGCTCGATCCATGATATTCGCAGTATCCTTCTGTAGAACCACATTTCCGTTGCTTCAAGTTTTTATTCATCTTTGATAATATTGTCCAGCATTCACTGTCATATTGAAGAACTGACATCACATAGCTATCCAGTACTCTTTTCTTTGTTTCTAGCGAAATTGTCTTGTTTCTTAATACTTTACTCAACTTCTGGAATGCTTCCTTCGCCATGCCAATTCGCCCTCTCGGATCTCTGTCTCGCACTTTCCGTCTTCTGTTATAATACTTCCCAGGTATTTAAATTTTTGTACCTCTGAACCTTGCAGCTAACATATTCACTAATGAATGTCAAACAGCTCAATTACGCAATAAATTGTTTCGTATTTTCATTATTCTTGTAACTTTTTTTTCACAGGAAACGATGAACAGTCTCACCCTTAAAGATGCTCCTTGATTTGAGAATCAATTTCAGTTCAGTTTAAGTCAATTCAAAATCATAAATATGATCTATAGCTAAAAAGACTGGAAAAAAAGTCGACTTATATTATCGCTTATCACGACTAATGGTGGTACTGTCAATGAGGCTCCATACTATGACCTTCAATTGGGTGTGAAATTTACCTCAAAACTCACCTTGAATTCATATATCAAATACATTGCTAAAGAAGATGAAACATAGTTGTTTCATTCTGTCATTTCAGAACATGTATTATTCTTTGTGACTTGATTTATCAAGATCATCGATTCCCAAACAGGGAAAAATTTACCTCTGGGGGGGGGGGGAATTTTAAGCTACCAGGAGGAAAATAATTACACTAACTACTTAATAAAAAAATCTCAGATGTATTTTCTCATGAGAGTGTGTGTGTGTGTGTGTGTGTGAGAGAGAGAGAGAGAGAGATAGAGAGAGAGAGAGAGTGTGTGTGTGTGACAGAGAGTGGGAGTGAGAGAGTGTGTGTGTGTGTGTGTGAGAGAGAGAGAGAGAGAGAGAGAGTGTGTGTGTTCTAGATGGATTTGTGAGTCGGGATTTTTGAACTTTACTCCCAATCAAGCCCAAAGCATGAAACCGACTGGGGATGGAATGTGACATACGTTGCGCGCTTGCCAAAACTAACCCTGATATTGATACACTGTTGCACAAGAAACAGCATCACCCTTACCATGAATTATATCTGAAGTAGAAGAGCAAACAAAGTCCTTTTATTTGTTACTAACCGCTCTCTATGGATATGCTTAGCTGTTACTAACTGCTCTCTATCCACTTTACTTTGTAACAATAAGTTTATCAGTATATATGTACATTTGAAAAATAAATTAGTAAATAGTCTAAGTGTATTTTAACTAATCTTTCTCTCATACACATAAAGGGGGAAATCTGGATGGTTGAACTGGGTGTAAGGGGGAATGACAGAAAAATGTTTGGGAATCATTGATCTAGACAAGCGTAGATTAGACTTAAAATATAGTATTGCTTCCATATCTATTGCTGAAAGACATTCTTCTTTTTCTATGTGTCCTGTTCCTTCAGAACGTAGGTTATCATGTTTTTCCACGTCTCCTTATCCCTGGTGGCTCTTAGTATGTTTTCTTCTGTTACACTTCGCAACCGCCGTTCCATCATTAACCTGATCAGGATCTGCAAATATGTTATCCGCTGCCTTCCTCTGTCTCTTTTTCCTTTTATCTGGCATGTCAGTACGAGGTTCTCCAAGCCGCCTTTCTCACTGCATGTCCCAGAAACTCTCAGTTGTCTCTTCCTGATGCTCACTCTTAATTTTCTTTTCGTTTCCATTATTTCCAACGCCTCATCGTTGCTCGCATGCTCGATCCACGATATCCGCAGAATCCTTTCGTACAACCACATTTCCGCTGCTTCAAGTTTTTTCCTCATTTTCGATGATATTTTCCAACATTCACTAGTGTAATGAAGAACCGACATCACATAGCAATCTAGCACTCTTTTCTTTGTTTCTAGTGAAATTTTCCTGTGTTTTAGTACTTTACTCAGCTTCTGGAACGCGCTCTTTTGCTATGCCAATTCGCCTTCGGATCTTTCTGTGTCGCACTTTCCATCTCCTGTTAGAACACTTCCTAGGTATTACCAAAAAAATAAAGAAAAATGCTTGACTCATTCTATCTTTATAGAGCGTGTATCGTTCTTTCTGACTTGATTTATCTAGACAAGCGTTAGATTAGACTCAAAATATAATATTGTTTCCATATCTATTGATTAATCGTCACTTTGCAGCCTCAATTGAGTACGGCATTGTTTACATGTTCTTGTTTGATTTTGACTTCTTTTCCATTCAACAGCGCCTTTTCCATAGATATCTTATTGCATCTCTTTAGCTCTTCCATAGCTATTATCCAATGTTCACATGAATTACATTCTTTTGTTCTACCATTTACTCCATAATATTTCCACAACGTTGAATCACTTTTTAATCCTTCGTGTTCCATTTGTAAAAAATGAATCTACACAGGCTTTTATCTGGAGAACAAACTGAATCTTGAATTCTTCATAGACATATATTATCTTAATAATCTTCTTTTTGTATCATTTTCTCTATCATTCATATCTCACCATTCAAAATCTTTTTAAAATTAACTCTCTACCTTTATTCCCTGTTTTTTTTCTACTGTAGATAATATGTTTTCACTTATTACTTATGAATGTATTCTTAATAAAACTGTTTTGCGTCTATGCATATTATATAAATTCTTCTTCTTCTTCTTCTATGTGCCCTGTCATTTCAGGACGTAGGCGATCATGGCTTTCCACATCTCCCTATCCCTGGTAGCTCTTAGCATGCCTTCTCCTGTTACACCACTCAAACCACGCTCTGCCGTCCACTAGCTGAAGCCCATAAATCTAGAATATAAATGTATAGAAACTATCATGGTCACAAAATGAGGGATTATTTTATATAGATTATAATATAGATTTGATACCCCACTTTATATCCACATTATAATTTCTTATAAACAGCTGGCATATGTCTTCTTCTATGTGCCTTGTCTTTTCAGAACGTAGGCAATCATGGCTTTCCACATCTACCTATCCATGGTGGCTCTTAGCACACTTTCTCCTGTTACACCATGAGAACCCTCTCTGCCATCCACTAGCTCAAGCCCATATATCTAGAATACAAATGTATAAAAACTAGCATGGTCACAAAATGAGGGGATCATTTTATATATTGATTATAATATAGACTTGATCCCCCACTTTATATCCACATTATAATTTCTTATAAACAGTTGTCATATGTCTTCTTCTATGTCCCCTGTCTTTTTAAAACTTAGGCGATCATGGCTTTCCATATCTTCCTATCCCTATCCTACTTATTATTATAATCAAATGAAATCCTATGAGAACAGCATTTGATAGGTGATACTACCACGTAATTTATACTGTTAGGCGGAAAAAAAAACTTATCTTGTTGGGGAAAGATCGAATAAAACATAATGCTGCTATATAGCTCTGAATTTCCCTAATAAAAAGCGCCCTCTTGGCCAAATCGGTAATACAGAGGATCCCACGTTTGAAAGGATCCCTCGTTTGAGAGGATCCCACGTAAACCTGATATAAAATCTGGTTTTTAGGCTGCAGGACAAGTTCCAGTGTGGTTCCAAATTAGTAGAGGATGTTTTTGAAACCTTTTAAAAAATTCTCACAAAACTCTTCACGACGTGTAATCTAAAAGCGAACAGCCGGGGAATCAAGGCGACGTGTAATCTGAATGCGTGTAGCCTGTGTAAAATTTGAATTTGAGTAGCCGGGGATCAAGGTGATGTGTAATTTGAATGTGAGGAGCTGGTGAACTAAGGCAACGTGTAACATGAATGCGAGTAGATGGAGGACCATGACGACGTGTAATGTGTATGCGAATAACCGGGGGTATCAAGGCAACGTTTAATCTGAATGCGACTAACCTGAAATAAAAGTTGACTTGTAATGTGGATGCGAATAGCCGGAGGAGCAAGGCGACGTGTAATCTGAATGCGACTAACCTGAAATAAAAGTTGACTTGTAATGTGGATGCGAATAGCCGGAGGAGCAAGGCGACGTGTAATCTGAATGCGACTAACCTGAAATAAAAGTTGACTTGTAATGTGGATGCGAATAGCCGGAGGAGCAAGGCGACGTGTAATCTGAATGCGACTAACCTGAAATAAAAGTTGACTTGTAATGTGGATGCGAATAGCCGGAGGAGCAAGGCGACGTGTAATCTGAAACGATATTCGGAATGATGCTCAGAATGCCGCTCCCCTTGCGGCAAATAATGACAGATATTTTTAGGAGATTTGTTAATGACGGCTTCAAATCCCTCAAAATAAAATAAGAACTACTTGAGGCGAACGATCATCATTATTTATATTTGAGCTAATGTTCTTATCTTTATTGTGAGTGACCTAGCGTTTCAGCAATTGTTCAAAGCGGACTTCTTCAGGGTGATTGCCGACCCGAGATAACCTTGAGGTAATTTCAAATTGAATGCTTTATTTAGATAGATTATTCCCGTTCTTTTCTGCATCTGTAAGGATATATATTTTTTTATTTAATATTCCTTTTTTTCCAGCTCACCATGTTTCCATCAAAGTCTAACTACCGTATAACAAAAGCCAAGTGAATTAAAACGTTGATTCGTTAATTTGGTGGGGTTTTAATAGGGAGTTCAATCCTTAGGCTGTAACAGGATGAACAATGTCTATATTTCTAAGATGAGACATTGTAACTACGGTGTTCCCTTGCCATTTAGCAGTTCATCTTTTGCGGTCTGGCTGTATTTTAAATATATATATATATTGTCATGGTGGCATCACCGACGGACTGAATGAACTCTTCCAACCATTGCTTATACCTCCCCTTACAAAAGGTGGGAGAGAACAGCCTGAGGAGAGCGCCCTCCGAGCGGCCCGAAATCAGCCGAGAGTCGGTCTACGAACACCGCTGCCTTAACGACCATTACAAGTCCCAGTTCTAAAACCGAGGCTTGAATCATAGTATTCCACACAAACTCATCGTTCCTACTAACAAAGTTCCAAGTATTGTATTCTTTCCGTATTTAATATATATTCCTATTTTCCTATTTTTTTTTTTTTTGCGTTATTCTTACAGGACCATTAACCGGGTCCACGACATATATATATATATATATATATTTATATGTTATTTAATATCTCAGAAATTACGAAAAATAGCGGAAAATCCGCGGAAAGTCAAAAATCATAAAAACGTCGTTATTTTAATGTATTTAATAGTCAAATGAGTCTTTTCTAACAAGAGATGTAAAAAACAGTTTTAAAACCGATAAAAATTTAAAAAAACGTAAAATACATAAATTATAAAGCATATTGCACCGTTTTACAAAAATAAAACATGCGCACTGAAAGTAGTTCTGCGACTAGCCAATTCAATGGGTCTCGTCCACTCGCGTGGTCTCTACCTACGAGAGACTGCACACGAACTTGCTGTAATGTTTAACGATTTATGAATTTTACTAAATGTTTACGTAGTCAAAAAGTTTTGTATCTTATTTATCTTTTTCACATTTCTCAAATACGTAAGGTTACCTAACTTATATTTTTTAACACCTCCCATACGTGCGTACAGTACTTTACCGGTTTGCACTGTTATGTGCAACAGTTACTACTATACTGTAAACCGATATATTACTATATATTTTCATAAATACAAAAATCTTTATGCATGAAATACTACAGAAGATTGCGAGAAGTGTAATACAGATAAAGGTTCGGTTAATATTAGTATGAAGTGTGTATTTATAGGCTTAAAATATATATGAATAACAAAATAAATATTGCGTTCATATTTCGCTGTTTTTCACGTTTCGCAAGGGGACTCGGAACAAATTATCTGCGAAAAGCAAGGGAACATTGTATTTACACAGTTTCCACCGTTCGCACTGTTGTCTTCATCTTTGGCTGTTGTACGCTCCGGACTTCTTCAGGTGATATAAGTTGGAATTTTCAAACGAAGCCTCTATTTAATCCACGGACACATATCGTAGTGGATAAACAGTTAAAGAAATCCAAAAAGTGACTTGACGCAAAGAGTTGTGAGTTCAAGACCTGGCCACAGCAGAGGAAACAACTTAGAGTGTTGAGTTACTAAAAGGAATTAACTGAAGCTGAGAAATCCAAAAATGGCATTACACGTTAAATTAGAACAATCTACCTTCGTGGTCTAAATAAAAGGATCCGTTGAAAATTCCAACTTGAAGAAGCACGGGGGGGGGGGGCCTACAACGATACAGAATTTGTGAATAAGACAGTTAAATGGGGGACAACAGGTCGAACATCGTAAATAATAGCTGAGTAGCATTAAATAATTTCTTTGGATCGCGGAACGAGAACAATCAAATCGTGTAGATCAAATAATGTGTTCAGTTTTTCGGAATTCTTTAAAGGTAACCATGATCAACAGACGCCTCTTGTAGACACAACGGTCGAGATACTTTGATAATAACGATAAAGAGGGGTATATTTGTTCGACTGTGAGTAACGTACCTGAAAGAAAATCTTCGAATATTATCGTCAGACTACATTTTGTTTTGGAGTCAAATATCCAGTTTCCAAATCTTGATTTTTTTGGAATGAACGTATCAGATACGGAGACTACAAAGCGACTTCGCTGAAAATTAACGTGCGTAGAAGACAAAAAAACTTGAAAGCTGCGATAAAGCACGTTACCTCTTTGCGGCGTATGTGTGTGTTTCTTATATTAAGTTTCAAAATCTCTCTCTTTTGATTTCTCTTTTATCCATTCAAGTTCGTTAATGTTTTATACTTAATCTCTTCTCTTCAGAGCAGGCATGCATTTAGAACTGTTGAATTGGAAAATCTAAAACATTGGATGGAGAAATATTGCTGGGGTTCATCGCGAATCATATTTATCAGTGGAAGAACAATTTAAGACATCTATTAATGTAATCAAACCAACCCAGAGAGGACACCGGATAAAGAGTCCCCAAGAGAGATAACACGGCTATATCTGGGGTTAGACTTATAACCTTGGAATGTTTTTACAGTTGAGATGGTTCTGTTGTGTTGTATTTAATATTTTTTATATGATGTTACTATTTTTCTACACAAACAAATAAAAGAATATTATTTTTACATTTTGTTAGCTTTATGATTTCAGCGATGCCATCAGACCGATTATGTGTTATTAGGGTGAATAAAAAGCATGTTTCTTTTTTTATATACTAGCAGTATAGCCCCGGGTTTCTCGGGTGTAATAAAAGCTTTAAAACTAATCCATGGTCCTGGTCGACTCTTTGGACGTTGGCACGAAAGACTAAAAAGTAATGGTTGTTTCGAATTAAAGCGAAACCGTAGACTGAAAGAAAAATTAATGGATGTAAGTCAAATTTTGATTTCCTGGTATTGATATCAAATAAGTTTTTTGTCGAAAACCGAATTTTGAAGGCTAAATAAGTCCTCTGAGTAAATGGTATCATGGCTGAGACTAAGAACTACAATTATACCTACTTAGAGCCAAACCCGAAGCAAAAACTAAAATAAAAGGGCTGAAAAAAATACAGACATACAGGCAGATAAACAGACACACACACACAAACATCTTGCCTTTTATGTATATATATTCTATATATTTTCTGCACTATTGTAAGAACTGCAACCTTGAAATTTCTGAATATCGTTTCTTATGTCTTTGTCTATTAGTGTATCAGATTTTATTAGAATCGGACCACTCCTTCTATAACCCGATTTTTTCGATTATCGATTTTCGATATTTATCGGGGGTACCTCGACAAAAAACCTAGCTAAGAACACTCGCAGACGCTTATAGTACAACTGTGTAAATTTTCAAGAAGATCGGTTCAGCTGTTTCGGAGTCTATAGCTAACGGACACACATACACACATACACATACACAGACACATAGACAAAGTTCCATTTATAAATAAGTTTAGATTAGATTTAGATTTGAGTATTCTTTTTTAACTGGAGGCAAATCCTCCTGAATGGCAATTCATGTTGAATAAATTTCTCACACACAAAGAGAAGAGTTGAAACAACAGAGTTGTGATTCTACAGTAGAATACAGTGTTTTACAAATGACGGAACATGTATGTAAGGACGACATTTTAAGATAAATGGTGACAAAAGGGGTCTTTTATTTTGAATCGAAAAAGGCGGCTGCACAAAGAGGAGATAGGGCATGGAGAATTTGCTACTCATAAGACACTATCTGGTTTACGGTCTATCACGCAGTATGCAACGGTTCTCGCTCGATCACCGAAGTTAAGCAACGTTGAGCACGGTCAGTACATAGATGAATGACCTCTTGGGAATACCAGGTGCTGTAAGCCTATAGTGACGGATGTGCGTTGTGGTGCAGTAGATATCGGCTCGGAAAGAGAAATCAATGAGCCAAGTTCGAATTCCAGTTGAATACCCTGCATTCACTTATGCACTTTTACCCTTGGGAAAGCTATTAATCTCTCCCTTCCCTCCAGTTATGGGTTAAATAGCAAGGGTAAGATTTGGGGACCCTGCCCTTAAAAACAAATCCCACTGAAAATTGATACTCGAAAAGAAAAATGTATTACTAGACACAAAAACTTATATAAAAAACAATACATTGTTGAAAGGAAAGGGTATTACCAGCAATAAATAAATATAGTTGGCAATAAATGACCCGCCGAGGTGTTGATTTGCCATAAAAACAAAACAACCAACCAACTTATTATCTGTAAGTGTGTACCAACGAAGTAGCGAGTAAATTACTTAACGAACTGAAGTTACCGGATTTCGGAGCAGGGACTGTGAGGAATACTGATGGTTAAATGATTAGAAGTTGTGGAGAGTCATGATCACAGACGTCCTGCCATGGTACCGTACATAAAATGAAGGCATATATCCCAAGAAGTCGGATACTCATGGACCAACATTGCTCGGTACTTCGACACAGTTTTTGATTAGAAAACAGTACTTATTTGATTTGTTGTTTTCTTCTTCTTTTTGCCTTGTCTTTTCAGGACGTAGGGGATCAAGAACTTCCACGTCTCACTATCCCTGGTGGCTCTTAGCACACTTTACTTCTGTAACACCATACAACCCTCGTTCCGTCATCCACCTGCTCAGGCCCTTCAAATATGTCATCCACTACTTTCCTCTGTCTCTTTTCCCCTCTATCTGGCCCGTCAGTATCAGGTTCTCCAAGCCTCCTTCCTCATTACATGTCCCAGGAACTTTAGTTATCTCTTCCTGATGCTCAATATTAATTTTTTTTTCGTTTCCAACTTTTTCAAAACGTCATCATTGATATGTTATCAGCCAGTTAAGTGCCATACGTGTAACACGCTTTGGACGATCCTGTCTTGAAAGAGACATGACTGACTGGGCAGAATATTATCTCGCAGTAGGTTTCTATGCTTTCTGCGGTAGAATGGTTGCCAGCCAAGTCTATAGAACCCAATCTGTTCTATTATTTAACCTATAACTGGAGTGAAGAGACGGTTTAATACCTTTCGCAAGTGAGTGGGAGAAAATCAACGGAATGTGTTCTACTCAGCCTAAAACTAAAGACGGTTTTTTCGAAAACTACGCTTTTATTTTAACTAACTTCACTCTTCGGCAATGTTTGTTGTTTTAAAGAGAGATTAGAATGTGATACAACCGAAACCTATGATAAAAGTGAATTCAAACATTTTCTTTTTCTTGAAAAATTGACAAGAAAATAATAAACATTATTTATCTATTAGATTGTTATTTACTTTATGGTTTATTTAAATTAGTGGCAAAATATCAGAAAATTGCCAATCAATTTGAACTTTATAAAATTTTAAGAAGATTCTTATCGTTGGTGCATATAATTTAATCATTTACTAAATGTTTATAAATTTGTTTTTATGTATATTTCTTTCTAAATTGGCAAATGATAACTATTGTATAGCATTAATCTTAATACAATTTCATGAATTTTTAGAACGTTGTAAATCTATATATTAATACCGTAGTACCTACAAGACATCCTACAGAAGGTAGCTGAAGAGAGTGATAAGAAAAGACTACAAATAAACTGCAAGAAAACCGAATGCATGGTCATCAATAAAAAGGGCAGCCCAATATGCCAAATACAGGTCGGGGATACTAAAATCAAGCAGATAAAAATATTTTAATATCTGGGAAATGTTATAACGGAAGACGGAAAGTGCGACAAAGAGATCCGAAGGCGAACTGGCATGGCGAAGGAGAGTATTCCAGAAGCTGAGTAAAGTATTAAGAAACATGACAATTTCCCTAGAAACAAGGAAGATAATACTGGATTACTATGTGATGTAATTTCTTCAATATGACAGTGAATACTGGACAATATCAACAAAGATGAAAAAAAATTGAAGCAACTGAAATGTGGTTCTACAGAAGGATGCTGTATATATCATGGACCAAGCATGTGAGCAATGATGAGGTTTTGGAAAGGATGGGAACGAAAAAGAAATTAATATTGAGCATCAGGAAGAGACAGCTGAAGTTCCTGGGACATGCAATGAGGAAGGAGGGCTTGGAGAACCTGATACTAACAGGCCAGATACAAGGACAAAGAGACAGGGAAAAGCAACGAATAACATATTTGAAGGACCTAATCAAGGTTGCATGGTGTAACAGGAGAGGGCGTACTAAGAGCCACCCGGGATAGGAAGACGTGAAAAGCTATGATCACCTACGTTTTGAAGGGACAGGGCAAATAGAAGAAGAAGAAGAAGAAGAAGAAGAGGTACCTACGTATGTCACGCTCTAGGAAGAGATATGAAAGCACACACAGACAAAACAGATGAAAAATAGGAGCACCAGTCGACGCACGCACACAAACATGCATGATAAATGAAGGAAAACCTGGGAAAAGAAATAGCAAATGAAAAGTGAATTACTGTAAACTATGCATAATCTATTTAAAGAAAGAGAGAGGGGGTGAAAGGGAGAGAGGGAGATAGAGGGAGAGAGGTAGATAAGAGGAAAGAGAGAGAAAGAGAGGGAGAGAGGTGGAGAGAAGAAGAGAGAGAGAGGGAGAGAGGAGAGGGGAGAGAAGGAGAGAGGGAGAGATAGAGAGGGAGGAATAGAGAGCGAGAGCAAGTGGGTAGAGAGATGGGGAAAGAGTGAAAGAGAGAGAGAGCTAGAGAGTGAGACAGACAGACAGAGAGTGAGTTTTATTATACTTAAAGCGTTTTTTTGTTTTAAAAAATAATTTCAGAGTCTTTCTTTGCTATTTTCGTTTTAATTCTCATACGTGTATTTATTTTATTGGTCTTTCAGTTTTTGCTGTGAACAAAATAGTAAGCCGTAGTCTTTATATTATAGTACAGTAATTGTTATACCTACCTAGGTACCTACGTGTGTCACGCTTTTGCTGTAATAAATGAAATTAAATGCATTTTGTAAATGCGTTGTATTTTCGTAGAAAATCATTGCAATGATGGAACGAATACGACAACAAAAAGAGGAAGCAAGAAAACGCTCAAAGAAGGAGACGAGAGTCATTACAAGCAGAAGAGAGGCAAACAATCCATAAACATAATAGAGAACGAATGCAAGATTAGAGGAATGATATGAACGACGAAGAGACAGTAAACGTTATGTTTATGATTGTTATTGCAGCATCTTGTTAAAGTTGTTAAGTTTAAATATTTAATGAAGCAACGGGAATTTCTAAGGATATTTTATGGCCATAGAAGTTGCTAGGCGCTTATTCAATCATGAACTGAAAATTCAAGATTCATCAGAATATAAAAATAAGAAAACCGTTAAATTTTTACTGGTTAATAATAGCATGAAATTATTCTTGTAAAAAACCAATCAAATAAGAAAATTAGTTTAAAATTTGTTGTAAATTATCCGGAATCCCCAACAATGTATGAACTCATTTTCGTTATATTCTTAAGTTTTATTACAATTCTAACCATTGCTTTTTAAACAATAGGCATTGCAGCAAAGCAAAGATAGTTACAATAAAAGCATTGCCATTGTAAAACCTTCCCTTAAAACCTTATGTACTTCTAAAATTTTCAGCTCGTGAATAGTATTATTATATATCTCCCTACTTGTGCATTTTCGTGCTTATAATTATTAATTACACTTCGGTTAAGTTCAGTTTAATCAGTTGTGTTGCTATAAATAATCATAGAAACAAATCCATTTCAGTTTTGCATGTTCCGGGTATAATCAGTTAAGTATAGAAAATGCCATGTTGATTTTACATAAACAGATTGTAAATACAAGCAGTGAAAACATGTCTTTGTATCTGTCTATATCTTTCTCTCTCTCTCCCTCTCTCATCTAACTCTCTCTTATATATATATATAGTCATCAGCAGACGGATCTGTTTTGCTGTATCACAGCTCATCAGTACGGTTAGACAGCCGATTGTTTTATATCCAGGATTGAAACACAACTGAATTGGCGTCAGTCGGCGATTCTACCTCTGAGCTACGGGCGCTCGGTACGTGACATATGCCTTTAAGACGTGTTCTGTCTTTTTTTATACAGTTATTTCGTCCCATAGATACATTTGAAACAAAACGAAATAAAACAAATAAACAAATAATATAAAATTAGTTCATTTTCCCATGATGCAAGTTATAAAGAAACCGGGAATGATTTTTTGTTACATGTGTAATTTTATGAAACCGTTTCCGGAAAGGATAGTATCTTTCTCTTTACACTTTCCAACAAGATCGTTCGCATGTCTTTTCGGCAGCTCTATTCATAAAGTGGAGATTTGGCCACCACAACTTAACGCAAGGCTGATGTGAACTTAACCATCTTTACTCGTTCTGATCCTTACTTCCAATAAATTATTTCTGTAGCAAAAATGAAAACGGAAGTACACAAAAGATATTTAAATTTGTTTCAATTCAGTCTACATAAAAAAATAAACGTTTGTAGCAGGCACTCAAGTGTTTTGTATGCATCGTCTATACTCGCCTTTGCCTAAAAATACACACAAATTCCACAACCTTGTTAAAATCCGCACGTTTACTCTTTTACAGGAATAATTTAATTTTGATTTACAAGTTTTTCCATTAATTTAGTCGTCGTTAGCAAATAAGCTACTGCCTGTTTCTTATAAATTACTTCCATTTAATATGCACTGTGAGTTGTAAATTTTACAAACATTTATTTTTTGTATTCACGAAATAGACACACTTTATTTCGGATCGTTAGCAGGATTTTCTTTATAGGAGCTTTTTTCCTTAAAACGTCTGTTTGTCTCATTCTTTACTCATGGCATTTTAAAATCTACAATCCTATCAAAACTTTTCTTATTCTGTGAAGAAATTGTTCAGAATTTTTACATTATATAGATATAGGGATATTCCATTTTAGTGAAGTTTAATATTTCCGATATCTTAAAAAGCTATTACTTATTTTCTAGTGATCAATGAGAGAATATGTGTAGTAGACTTTACCATCGATTTCAATAGCGGTAAGCAGCTTTACACAGAGATCCGAAGGCGAATTGGCATGGCGAAGGAAACATTCCAGAAGTTGGGTAAAGTATTAAGAAACAGAACAAGTTCGCTAGAAACTAGGAAGAGAGTACTGGATTGCTATGTGATGTCCGTCCTTCAATATGGCAGTGAATACTGGACAATACCATCAAAGATAAAGGAAAAACTTGAAACAACTGAAATGTGGTTCTACAGATGGATACTGCGAATATCATGGATCGAGCATGTGAGCAATGATGAGGTCTCATAAATGATGAAAACAAAAAGGAAATTAATATTCAGGATCAGGAAGAGACAGCTGAAGTTCCTGGGACATGCAATAAAGAAGGAGGGCTTGAAGAATCTGATACTAACAGGCCAGATAGAGGTAAAAAGAAACAGCGAAAAGCAACGGATAACATATTTGAAGGACCTAATCAGGTGGATGACAGAACGAGAATTGCATGGTGTAACAAGAGAAGGAGTGCTCAGAGCCACCAGGGATATGAAAACGTGGAAGGCCATGATCGCCTACGTCCTGAAGGGACAAGACACATAGACGAAGAAGAACCATAGACAGAGCTCGTTTTAGAACAGAAGAAATAAACTCCCAAGACATATGATTTCATTATAATAGTGACGGTTATTTTAGAGCCACCCACACTTTTTGGAAGAAATGACAACAAACAACTGATATACATATTTTTTTATAAACATATCGCCCCAAGCATGGCATTTTTCTGCAACTGTTTTACGGGGGGTTACATAGGAGGAAACTTATGAGAAAAAGTGACAGGTTACAGGGGGTGTCAGGAAGAGGGTAAGAGAAAGATGAGAATACTGGTGAGAGAGAAGTGGACAAAGAAAGGAGCATGAGAGAGAGAGGATGCAAGTCAGTGGGATAGGAGATGACTATTGACTTTACATTTAAATTCTTGGAGATTGTAGCTGCAGGGGAAGCAAGTGAACGGAAAGGAAATCCACAGGCGGGAAGTGCGAGAAAAGAAGCTATTATAGTAGAATTTGCGTTTACATTTTATTAGTTTCGCAAGAAAAGGGTGGCACCTACTTACTAATCCTGTGACTCGAGTAAATTCATATATAGGGGACACCATTGAGCTGAGTTCATCTGAGCAGAAGCCGTGAAAGTAATTGTAAAATAGACACAAGACACCCACATTGCGCCGGTGAGAAAGTGACTGTATCAGAGCTGCCAAGACGGGATCGATCACATTACAGATCCTCCGTTGGATTTTTTTTTTTTTGGGGATAGCAGGAGCACCCGACCAGACATCTCAGTTTATTGAGAAAACTTAAACCAGGTCTCTTCCGCTTTTGATTTAGACTCCCTTTGAATGTAAACAAAAACATCAACCTCAAAAATCGACTCATCTCCTTAATTACAGTCATCCGATCGATTAATTTTCATAAGTATGGCCTGCATGACTTGAAACCTTTTCTGAAATAACTAAGCTGCTACTAATATACGGCCGATTCCTATGATCAACGGTTAGAACTTCTTTTTGAATGATTGAAGCCTGGTTGTCTTGGCAAAGATAACTCTTCTATAGATTCACAAAGAACTGTAACAAATAACAAAAATCACGTCAGCTGAGGACTACCAACAGCGGCAAGAATGAAAAAGAATAGCACAATAAAAATGATAACATAATCAAGATATTGTAAAGTAAAATTTAAATTTCACCAAAACTGGGAAAAGCAATAACAGTTACTTCAAAAATCTATAAAATTAAAACAACAACAACAAAAAAAACTGGCTGCTTGGTCAATGAATGCCAAATTGTTCTTCGTAGGAAAAACGCCCAATGTTACCAAATAAACTCGTGTTTTATTATTTTTCTTATTTCGTTTTATTTTGATCGTCGAAACATTTTTCAAAATATGTGTAAATAATCTTTTTGTTATAATCGGTAAATAGAATTGCGTAAAAGAACTTATTTTACCAGTGATGGTTTATGTTATAAGTTATCTATCCGTAAGCAATGCCAGTTATGGTAATTGGTATAATACTGGGCAATTTTCTCACATACGAAGAAGAAATTTGAAGAGAGGTAGAGACGTGATTCTTTCAATATATATCAAGAAGACTAAGGAAAGAACATATAAGCAACAAAAATATCTTAAGAGAAATAAGAACAGCAGAGAAGCTGTTACTTACAATCAGAACTTTTTAGGGATATAATGAGGAAAAATCGTCTAGATAAATTAATTCTCACGTGATATACTAAGAGAGAGAGAGAGAGAGAGAGAGTGAGGGCGATTGAACTACTTAGCAAGCACGTATGAATGAAAGGCATGGTAGAGTAATCAAAGACACGAAGTACTTGAGTGCCATGATTACCTGTTTTTTTTTTATGAGATGGAACGTAAAATATATGTTCTGCATATTCTATTTTCTGATAATGCCAGATCATCTGAATGTTTTCCGCTCTTGGTGCTTAAATTTTGGCATTTGAAAGAATTACATTCGACAACTGATGGCGCTTCGCTTTAGGATTCAGTTCTTCTACTTTAATGTGCTGTGTCCTTCATGACTCTCCACAATTTCCTGTCCTTCGTAGATTTTAAATAATTTTTTATCATCTCTTCTGAAGCCTGTTCTTCCAAACTCGTTCTTCTTGTTCTTCTTCTTGTTCTTCTTCTTCTTCTTCTTCTTCTTCTTCTTCTTTATCTTCTTCAGTGTGGTATGTTTCTTTAGAACATTGGCGTTCATGACTCTCCACAATTTCCTGTCCTTCGTAACTTTTAAATAACTTTTTTATCATCTCTTCTAAAATCTGTTCTTCCAAATTCCTTCTTCTTCTTCTTCTTCTTCTTCTTCTTCTTCAATGTGCTATGTCCATTTAGAACCTTGACGTTTATAAATCTCCACAATTTCCTTTTCTTTTGTAGCTTTTAAATAATTTTTTATCATCTCCTGTAAAGCCTGTTCTGTCAAAATCGTTCTTCGTCTTCTTCTTCTTCAATGTGCTATGTCCCGTTAAAACCTTGATGTTCATGACTCTCCACAATTTCCAGTCCTTCGTAGCTTTTAAATAATTTTTTATCATCTCTTCTAAAGCATGTTCTGTCAAACTCGTTATTCTTCTTCTCTTTACTTATCTTCTTCAATGTGCTATATTCCTTTAGAAAATTTACGTTCATGACTCTCCACAATTTCCTGTCATTCGTAGCTCTTAAATAACTTTTTTATCATCTCTTCTAAAGACTGTTCTTCCAAATTCGTTCTTCTTCTTATTCTTATTCTTCTTCAATGTGCTTGTCCATTTAGAACCTTGACGTTTATGACTCTCCACAATTTCCTGTCTTTGTAGCTTTTAAATAAATTTTTATCATCTCCTGTAATGCCTGTTCTGTCAAAATCGTTATTCTTCTTCTCCTTCAATGTACCAGGTCCGGTTAGAACCTTGACGTTCATGACTCTCCACAATTTCCAGTCCTTCGTAGCTTTTAAATAATTTTTTATCATCTCTTCTAAAGTCTGTTCTGTCAAACTCGTTCTTCTTCATCTCCTTCTTTATCTTCTCCAATGTGCTATGTTTCTTTAGAACCTTGACGTTCATGACTCCACAATTTCCTTAACATCTGACATTTAAGAAATGTTGTCCTTTTGCTATCCCTCTTTAGCTCTATTCTGTCAATCATTCACACAAATTTGTTAGATGGATATTCGCTGCTTTCCCCTATCCAATCCATCTTACCTTCAAAATGCCATGTGAGTGTCATATTATCTAAAACTTCACTCCCCATTAGTTACTCTATATATTCTGATCGATTTTTTCTGATTCGGTCTTAGTCACAAGTTCAATTTATAGCAATCTCATGATTCTTCTCTAGAACAACATTCTGACAAAATCACTTCTTCATCTGTGAATAGATTGGGTAACATCCACTGTGTTAGACATAAAGGGTCACTACCCACATTTGAGTTTGAACATGGATTGCCAGAGAAAACCATAGCCGACCGCGTTTTGGTGTAATTACAGAAATCGTTCTGCTGGGATAACCTGACGTTGTAAAAATAAGATATATATTACCGGCCATAATTATTAGGCCACCTCAGTGTTTTAAAAAAGTATGTATTTCATACTATTTTTTAGTATTTATTGCTAAGTGAATGTAAATGAAAATAGAATGGTTCTTTTGTTAATACTGCACAATAACATGTAAATCAAATTAATTTATAAACATTTAATAATTACCTATATTGCAGTTTCATCAATGAAAGAAGAAAATCTAGGCTGATTCGGACGAGTTCATCTTTGATTTCTTGCCTTGTAAAATTTTGCAAAGTAATAACAACAAAAAAAAACTTTGTATTTTCATTTAGAATTATCCAATTGGAAATAATTATAAAAATAGTATGAAATACATAATTTCTCTTTTAAAACTGGGGTGGCCTAATAAGTATGGCCGGTAGTGTATATATATATATATATATATATATAAATTAAAAAAGGATTAATTCAATGATCCTTTTTTAATTTGTATTTGCTCTGTAATATTTTATTACATGGAGTTCTCTTCCTGTATCATTTTTTAATATTAAAATAAATTTTTTAATATTAATTAGGATCGGGTTTTTCGAATTTACCTTCCTGCTTTTTTCCCTTAGATTGAAGTATCTGAATTAATATATATATATATATATATATATATATATATATATATATATGTATGTATAGTAACTAACCCAAAGAGCCAACGAACCTACCAAGGTTTCACCTAACCGGAGATTTGCTCTACTTGAGTGCGATTGTTTTAGGTTACTCGTCTCGAGTTTTTTTCTTTGGCCAACGTACTTTGACTGATGTTCAAGTGCTTAGCTCTTTCTTTTTTTATTACCATTTTTTCCTTCCGCGTATGTACTCGGAGGGTTTTTCGAAACGAGTATAGCGATAAGTTTACATCTATTTATCTATATATATGTGTATGTATATATATATATATATATATATATATATATATATAACTTTATATATATATATATATATATAGTTTATAAAGGAAAACTCAACAAGTCATATTAGTTATAAACTATCGTTCATTTCAATGAACTTAAACAGCCCATCTCATCAGACCCTTTTACAATATTCCTCCATTTGGCATTAAAAAAAACCTTCATATCGCTCTGGTTAATGCCCATCGAGCTCTCTATATGGATTTACCTATTAATAATTTGTATTAAGGAAATCTTGTTGGATTATCCTCACCGTTTACGGACTGACAACCATACCTATATATATATATATATATATATATATATATATATATATATAGATAGATAGATAGATAGATAACGCTAAATAATAAGCATTCGAGTTAGAAAAATAAAAAGTGCATGGTTTATTGGATATTTTTGGAAGCTTAAAAGCTTGAAAATCCCACTTTAAAAAGAACTTTTGCCGCATTCCGCCTCGTGGGACGGCAGATAAGTATTGAGGAAAAAAAAAGTTTGACAGTATTCTTCGAAGGCGGTATTTCTAGTATAAGTGACTTTACGAAACACTGTAATATGAGAGGACCGATATTTGATAACATTTCACCACACTGTTTCTAACGAAATCTTTCTGATTCTTATGAACATTAAATCTAATTTTGAACATGACAACTGAGATATTTCTATTTCCTTCAATTACCGAATTCACCAAACAGTTTTAGTAGCTTTAAGGCATCATTTAATGTACTGGTAGGAAATTGACAGAATCTAAATATATCTATCCGCCAGTATAATAGCCATGATTGCTCAGGTCTAGAAGAGAGTAACCACATAGACACCGATCAGAGACATGAACAAATAACGCCCTGAAGAGCATTGAAAAATAGAATATTATTGTTTGTATGTCTCAGTTAAAGCGTTGTGTATTATCTAATCTAAATCTAAACTTATTTATAAATGGAATTTTGTCTCTGTGTGTGTGTATCTATGTGTGTGTGTGTCTGTGTGTGTCCGTTAACTATAGACTCGGAAAAAGCTGAACCGATTTTCTTGAAAATTTACACAATTGTACTATAAGCGTCTGCAAATTTTCTTAGCTAGGTTTTGTGTCAAGGTACCCCCGTTAAATATCGAAAATCGAAAAAATCGGGTTAGAGAAGGAGTGGTCCGGATTTTAATCAAATTCGATACGCTCATAGACAAAGACATAAGAAACAATATTCAGAAGTTTCAAGGTTTCAGTTCTATTTTTGGATTATTTATTTGACTCCTATATTAAAATCGATACCCCGATATCCTACCGCGTCTGATCAAAATCAGTTTTTCAGCCCTTTTATTTTAGTTTTTGCTTCGGGTTTGGCTCTAAGTAAGTATAATTGTAGTTCTTAGTCTTAGCCCTGATAGCATTTACTCAGAGGACTTATTTAGCCTTCAAAATTCAGTTTACGTCGAAAAAACTTATTTGATATCAATACCAGGAAATCAAAATTTGACTTACGTCCATTCATTTTTCTTTCAGTCTACGGTTTCGCTTTAACTGGAAACAACTATTGCTTTTTAGTCTTTCGTGCCAACGTCCAAAGATTCTGGATTAGTTTTAAAGCTTTCATTACACCCGAGCAACGCTGGTCTATACGGCTAGTTATCTTTTCACATCATAGGTATCTGTTTCCACTGCGTGACAAAATGTAGCATCCTGTTTGGTCAAAATTAAATCTATTGTTAGACGAACTGGAGTTATATTTTCAGAATGTATATATAAGTCGTACCCTACCATGGACACATTGCCCCACTCTCACATACCGTCAATGAATACATTACATTAGAGGCCGCCTTGGTTAAAATAGATATTGGAAGTTTGTCAGTGTTGACAGGCAACCGCTTTCAAGGCTCCATTCTGAATATTCTATCCAGGTTTACTTTCATAGACTTTTCCATATTTGCATATGACCGCAAGGAAGCGGAAGTTTAAAATGAGGGTTTTATTTCTTCTAGATGGAAATCTTTCATTCGAGGACGAGATGTATCTATGCTACAAAGCTTGTTATGAGGCGCCAGTCATCCGCCTTAGACGTTTCTTCAGCATTCGCCTAATAATATTTGCTTTAGTTGACTGATTATTAGTCATTTTTTAAATTTTTGATCATCATATGTAATTTAGTTTTGTTGATTTTTATTGCTAATGTCAGGTACTCATTCTACAATGTTTAATAATCAGTGTAAACCGAAAATTGAAAACAACGATGTGTGTTCATTTCCATGCGAGATTAGCTAGATTCGTGGGAACTTGAAGGAAGTTAAAAACTAATTTTATCTTATGCCTCGATATCTCTCTCGTTTGTTGCCTATATCGACATATTCTTTCATTTTTAGTCTTTGTCCCACATATTGACTATTTAAATATGTTATTTCTGTTTGGAATTTCGGGCCGAGGAGTTATTGTTTATAATGTTTACATGCGCACTACTATCACCACCTTTGTTGAGGTTATCACAACTTTTCCGCCGTTGCGTCCTTCATCAAGTGTATATGCCGATCCGAGTTACCTACAATTTTAGAAACGTCAATAAATAGTCAGTCAGTTAAGTGCCATACGTGATACGAGTTTGGGCGATCATGTCTCGAAAGAGACATGACTGACTGGGCAGAAGATTATCCCGCAGTAGGTTGCCATTGCTTTCTGCGGTAGACTGGTGAATTATATTATTCTATTAATAAGTAGTAATTAATGGGGGATCAGTTTATTACTTCATGACAATAGAAAACCGATCACCCACTTTATGCCCAGTAGAAGCCTTAATCATGTTTCTGTTATATTCAGCCAGTCAGTTAAGTGCCATACGTGATACGAGTTTGGGCGATCATGTCTCGAAAGAGACATGACTGACTGGGCAGAAGATTATCTCGCAATACGTTGTCATTGCTTTCTGCAGATTAGTTGCCAACCAAGTTTATAGAATCCAATCTGATCTTTTATTTAATCCATAACTGGATGGAGGAAACGGATTAATATATTTCCCAAGAGTATTTGCGCGTAAGTTAATGCAAAGAATTCAACTGGAATTCGAACTCGGTTTCCGATTTCTCGTTCCGGGTCGATATTCACTTCACCACAGCGTAATCAGTGCTAAAAATAAAAACTAAATGCGATAATTCTAGAT
The DNA here is from genome assembly GCA_037127315.1 of Ascarosepion bandense. Classification (NCBI taxonomy): domain Eukaryota; kingdom Metazoa; phylum Mollusca; class Cephalopoda; order Sepiida; family Sepiidae; genus Ascarosepion; species Ascarosepion bandense. The sequence continues at coordinate 7,214,339 of JBBBDQ010000598.1, forward strand.
ATGAGCCGTAGAATGACAATTGTTTACCCACTTGGAGATTAAGTAATGTGTCATTTCGGAATTCTGTGTAGTTTAGTTGATCAACATACATATGTTGATGGCACGAGAGCACAACCAATACATTGTGAAAATTATGATAAATTTGATTAACAGACTACATCTTGATAATGCAAATTCCTATACTCAATTAATCATTCAATTATATAATTATTAATTAATTATTAATAATATTAATTATTCAGTTATAGTCTATATTAATAAGAATATTAATATGTTAAAAAGACACGAATCTACATTCTTGTCTGTTGTTTAATCACCAGATATAATGAAATATAATTTATGTCAAAAGAAGTTAGTTGCGTAACCCATCTCATGTAATTAATGCCCCAGTAAAGTCAATCGTTCGGAACACAGCCCATTAGTTGTCAAATTTACAGAAAATCGTTTGCTGGTTGTATATTTTACAGGGTTATTTTCTCCAACGCTGTCATGCGGATGTGCGTTGTGGTACAGTGGTTATCGACTCGGAACAACAAATCAGGGTGACGATTTCGAATTACAGTTGAATTCCTCGCATTCACTTACGATCAAAAACACTTGGGAAAAGTATTAATCCGTCTCTTCCTTCCAGTTATGGGTTAAATAACAGGACAGATTGGGTTCTATAGTCTTGGCTGGCAACCAGTCTACCGCAGAAAGCAATGGCAACATACTGCGGGGTAATCTTCTGCCCAGTCAAACATGTCTCTTTCGAGACATGATCTCCCATATCACGTATGGCACTTAACTGACAGAGTGTAATCTAGCATGATCGGTATTCTCAACAAACGCAGTTATCTCAGTTATCATGCATTTCCAAAGGTCATTCGTGCGAAAGTGAATGCAATCATATTGATCAGAATTTGAACTCGACTCGTCGATTTCTAGTTGGATAACCAGTAATAAGTAAAAATAAATGCGTTCATTGTTAAACATAATATGGTACTTCATGGCGACTTGAAGCTTTTTCATGTAAAGGCGCTCTGACATCGGTCAGAAGGCATTGTTGTTTGAAAGCTTTTAACGACACAATTGATTGCGTTGCACTCTGTTGAAACTCTCACTGTTGATGAAAGGGTTAACTGGTGACAGGTCTTACTCGAAGATTTCTTTTATTCCTCTCCGCCCAGGGCGCTGAGGTTTATGCAAGGTTCAAAAACCGTACAGTCGGTTGGATCTTGGAATGCAATGCCGGGTCGATCATCAGCGAAGGTCGACAGAGTTTGATTTGATCAAATTTTATTGCAGGAACTTGCCAAGTTCTCCCACCTCCACATTCTTACTCACTCCTTTCCTATCTGTCTGTTGATCTTCATGTAATTCTTTGTCTTTTCTTTTCTCTTTCCTACGAAATTTCTCTCCCTATCTTCAAATCTATTTATATATCTTACACTTTCTGTAATCACTTTTCCTCGTAACCTATCTCTCTTAGTCATTTTGTATTTCACTTTTCCCTCTCTGTCACTCGCTTTTCTTGTTTTTTGTTTTCTTTCTCTTTCTCTGTATCTATCTAATTCTATTGCTATTTCAAACCAACTCTATAGGTCAGTTTTCCCCTCTTTCTTCTCTCTTGTATATCCATTCGATTTCTTTTCCCAATCATTGTTTCTAACTCTACCACTCCTTCATTTCTATCCTATTTCGACCTCTGCTTTTATATCTTTTTTTTTTCACATGTCTTACTTTCGACTTCTTTCTCGCTCTTTGACGTCTTCTCTTTTTCTTCGACTTTTTCTCGTACTCTTTTTTTTTTTAATCATTTCACCCGAGCAAAGCGGAAACGCCACTGATGTGCAGGGGGTTACATAAATGTAAAAAGATTAATTAGAAAAGAGTGAGGAGTACAAATTAGTTAGAAAGGGACAATAGAAAGCAGGTGCGATGACAGATACATAGGTGGAGAGAAAGGGAAGGTTATACAGGGGTGGGGAGAGAGCTAGAGTCCAGTGGTTAGTAGATGAGTATTGACTTTGCATTTAAATTTCTGGAGGTTGTAGCCGTCAGGAAAGCAAGAATACGGGAGCGAGTTCCACAGGCGGGAAGTGCGAGAGAAGAAGCTGCAGGAGTAGAATTGTCGTCTGCATTTGGCTAACCTGACTGTGAATGGGTGGGACCCAGTTGCCCGTCTGGTTGCACGAGTAAACACCTGTTGAGGAGGCATCAGTGACTTAAGCTCGTCCGAGCAGAAGCCATGAAAGTATTTATAGAACAGACAAAGAGAGGCCACATTTCGACGATGGGGAAGTGGCTGCAGTCGAGTCGCCAGATCAGTACCTATCACATTACAGACTCTCCTTTGGAGCTTGTCAAGAACACTGAGGAGAACGGCAGGGGCACCTGACCATAAAAGGCAGCAGTACTCCATGCACGGACGGATGGTTGACTTGTATATATGCAGGATAGATTCAGGCGGAAAAAACATCCTGGATCGACATAGTAACTTATCTTTAGATATATTTTTTCTGTTGCCATAGCAACCTCTCCATTTTATTTCGTCGTCTCTTCCAGTCCTTGCCCTTTCATATACATTTTTTCTGTTCTTTTTCACTTCTTCCTTATCTTTATATTCCCCCTCTTTCAATATTTCATTTTTTTTCTAAATTTTCCTTTCACTCTATCCATCCATTTCAGGTACTCCTTCTATCTCAACAATAAACTTCCTCTCTTCCCATCACCTTACATCATTTTTCTCTCTCTCTCTTTCACTCGCTCTCTAGCGCTCTTTTTTTGCTATTTCTCCTTATCATTGTACATAAGTTTCTCTCTCCTTTGCTTCTTCCTCTTTTTCTTTCTCCCACCACTTCTTCTTTAAACTTGCTCTAATTTCTGTTAAGCTTAAACGCTGACAATACTGTTTACTTTTTCGAACAAGGATTTTGGTTTTGATTCAAAACATCTTTGATGCTATCGAAAATCGAAATTGATATTCAAGAGATATTGGTATCTTTGGTTCAAATCATGGTGTTGGCGGATTTCGGAACCGGTTATCGAAAGTCAGAGAGTGGAAAAATCGCTTAGTCATTAGACTTCACACTTGTTAGATAATGTTCATGAAATGGCTGAAAGAAATTCAATTTCAAAAGTTTTTATTCGGAATTTCATTATTGATAATTTTCACCTAATAAAAAGAAAGAATCTTATTCATTTACTTCAAGACTGATAAAATCGTTAACGTTTAAACCCTTAGTTCCGTGTTTGCTTTTTCTCTATAATTGAGGTGATAATATCGGCCTGGACAGACAACCACATTGTGCACAAATGCAGGAAAATGCTGACGAATCGTATAACAGGCTAAGACATGTCTTCTCACTGAAACTGTATCGAAAAAAATTGCAACATAATGTCACCGTGGCCGAGGGTTTGAGATAACTGCGTTTGTCCGGATTTATCGATCATGCCAGATTACAGTCAGTTAGTTACATACGTGATACACAGCTATAGAATCCAATCTGTCCTATTATTTAACCCATAATTGGAGGGAAGAGACTGATTAATACATTTCCAAGGGTTTTTTGTGTGAAAGTGAATGCAAAGAATTCAAATGGAATTCGAACTCGGCATCCCTATTTGTCGTTTCCTATTTGTCTGAAATATCATCATTCCTCGATTTATATCTGTATTTTACCTCAGAGACCAACGTTTCTGTAAAATATTGGAAAGGGAATAATTCTAGTTGGATTATTTTCTGATTTTTTAAGAACTAGTTTAAAAACTAAAATTCTTGTAGATTTTTAAACTAGAGAACTAAATAAGCCTCTGACCCAAAACTAAGGAGACCTGTACTCCAACTTAGAAAACAGCAATAATAATTTTGAAGAAATAATTTTGAATTTCTCAATTTACTATATGGAGGTTAAAAACCTCATTATAATTCGAGCTATAAGTCTAATTCATGGCAAAAGAGTGATTTTGCCTAAAGTCCGATTTGAGCGAAATTCTAATTCCGAAAATTGAGTTCTTCAAATCAAAATCTCTGCAGTACTTTAAGACTTCGTCACAAAACATATCACTTTAACAATGATGCCTTGAATTTTGAAACGACAAAATTGATTTCCTAAATTCACAAACTTTTAGAGATATTTTGAAACTGCATTTGAAACAATAAAAATAAATTCACTAGTTTTCTGTTACTTCAAACTCAATATAAATTGAAACTTTGAAATTCACTTATTTTGTTTCAGCTATTTTAAAACTAGCAGTATAACCCGGCGTTGCTCGGGTGTAATGAAAGCTTTAAAACTAATCCATGGTCCTGGAGCTCAGACTCTTTGGGCGTTGGCACGAACGACTAAAAAGCAATAGTTGTTTCCAATTAAAGAGAAACCGTAGACTGAAAGAAAAATGAATGGATGTAAGTCAAATCAAGTTTTTTTCGTCGTAAACTGAATTTTGAAGGCTAAATAAGTCCTCTGAGTAAATGGTATCATGGCTGAGACTAAGAATTACAATTATACACACTTAAAGCCAAACCTGAAGCAAATACTAAAATAAAAGGGCTGAAAAAATACAAACATACAGGCAGATAAACAGACGCACACACACACACACACACACACACACACACACACACACACATACACACACACACAAATATCTTTCCTTTTATATGTATATATAAGCACACATTGTCAATCCTGGGATCATCCCGATTTGAAAAAGGTATAAATGTCTGTTTGGTGTAAGTGTGGCACACGATAGAAGGGTTCAAGGACATGGACGGACAGACAGAAAGAAATTATCGTTTATTTATCTAAAAGATATAAGTTGTAGCAGAATTTCGGCACAAATTCGACACATTTTGTTAACGAAAATTAGAAATGTCTTTTTATTTTTTTTCCCCATTTGTAAATATAACTGTGTAAATGAGAAACCAAGTAAAATCCGAGAATAAAAACAATTGAAAGAATAAAACAAAGCTGAAAAGTCTCCCGTCACAAAAATGATCACGCATTGTTCCTTGACACAAAGCAAAACAGACTCGCAGCATCTTTGGAAAGTAAGACAAATTAAATTATTTGATTATGTTAGCACATGATGCCAAATCCACGAATTAAACCCGTGTGTATAAGAAAGCTATATTGACTTCTTCGCTTTTCATGGAAATGATTGGAGATTATCCGTGCGCATAAAAATATGGAACTAAATATTAGAAATGTTGCTAGGAATTGAATGCGTTATGTTGTGATCTTAAAAGCGCGATTTAGATACGGCACAAAGCCGAAAGTATGGGAGACACAGTGAGAACCAAAGTTACTTTTCAGTTTAAATGATCCTAGAGACAAGCTTACTAACCATTGCACCAAGGCGAGGTGCTTGTTATGTTATGTTATGAATAATTTTTACTGCATATGGCTATGTGGTTAGAACGTTAGGGTTTCGACGACGAAAACAGAGTTTGGATCTCACAAATTGTGCACAAGATGACGATTTGATAAAATGAATTAAAGGAAATGAGCGGAAAATGTGATACTGTTAAGTGCCTTAAACTCATCTAATGAGTCAAATAAAATATTGTGAATGAAATTGGTTGGGAAAACTGTTATGAAGTTGTCTACTATTGTGCCTCTAAGAAATAACAAATCGTGAGTGTATGTTTAAATAAAACTGTGCTTGCTTAACGCGACATAAACTACTGAATGTCTGTCCATCACAGTTTGTAGAGCAATTTGTCATGATTAACCGAATTTTTTTATACCCACTTTATATCCACATTATAATAGTATAGATATTTCTTTATAATCATGACGCCCCAAGTAAGGCATTTTACTGCCACTGTTTTGCAGGGGGTTACATAGGAGAAAAGTTATGAGAAAGGGTGACCGGTTATAGGGGGTGTTAGGAAGTGGGTAAGAGAAGGATGAGAAAATTGATGAAAGTGGAATGGACGGAGAAAAGAGCATAAGAGAGAGAGGATGCAGGTTAGTGAAATAAGAGATGACTATTGATTTTACATTTAAATTCTTAGAGATTGTAGCTGTTGGACAACTGGCAGACAAACTGAATTGACAAAGTTTCCAATAACCACAAAGCAAATAAAGAACCGTGTAGAAATAATACTCAGCAGGTATACTGTTTATATAATCATATAATGATAAATTAAAAGTACATTGCAACACGGAAATTTCTATGTTTCTAGAATTCTATCTCGTCATCGGGCAATGTTGGATATTGGTTGGGAAAATGATTTACATTTAAATACCAAAAACAATCGGTTTGCAATTTATGTATGTGGGAAGATATGAAATTTATGTGTGTGTGTTCCTTTTAACTAATCAGAATAAAGATTCACTTTGAAATTTGGCCACCATTTTCTATTTTTAAGGAATACATTCTTTTTTGTTTCTTTTTTTACTCTCAAGGTTAAAATGTCAACCTACTTTTAACCTAATTTTCTTTTTTCTTTTTCTTTTTCTTTTTCTTTTTTCTTTTTTCTTTTTCTTTTTCTTTCTCTTTTTATTACTTCACATTAGATACCTATTATCTTTGATGTATACATTCTTGTACCAAAGATGTTCTTTCAGTTTTCTCCATATTTTGACCCCTTCTCATAGAAAACAAGAAAGAGATTAAGAAAGAAAGAAAACTTGTTAAATTTTTGATCAAACTTAAAGGGGCTTTACGCTTCTTATCAGTACGTATTAAATTCTAATTCTTTCAAAACCTTTAATTTTTAAATGCCGTTTTATTTCTTATCCTAATTTAATTCCTAGAATCATTATCCCATTTTTCTAATATCTAAAGACAAAGGTAAGCAAAGCAGCAGCATCAAGGTAAAAATGCATCCGGGCAAGTGAAGTAAAGAAATGGCGTCAGGTATTTCCTGAGAGCAATGTAAGAAACTGACAACTTTTCAGCATCTAGCGATTTCTTTATGGTATTCTCAGCTCTTGTACCTGTAAATTTACTACCTTTCTATTTTACCTGACGAGTAGCACAATGATTGCTGGAGAGTCCGTCTACGAAACTGGTGCTGAAGGTTGCATGAATCAGCTAAGTAAAAAGAAATATATTTCTATTTACCAGTCAATAGAATGCTAGATGAATGGTCAGCTTTTTTACATCGCTCTTAGAAGGTACCTGACTCGCATTCTGTGGTGGGTTCCGGGTGAGGATCCGGGTGATCAACAAAAACAGATATGGAGATAGAAAAGTAGGTTAAATTGAACGTAATATAAAAACTTGAACGCCGGTAAATCCAGGAATACTATTAGTAATAAATAAATATATACAAGTCTTGAAGTGAAGTCGTTGGAAATAGTATATCCGTGTATATTATTCTAGCTGAGTGGAGCTCAGAGCTTGTCTGACTTCTGATGCGGTAGTCTCTGGGTAACTTCGGTATCTTACGTATCAGTTCCGGTACTCTCTAATAACTCGCACGGATTTCTACGATTACTCTCTGTCTATGGCAGGAGTATATGTGTTCTCAGTCGAGTCCATTATCATATACAAAGGGGAGGTCCCACAAAACATTTCTCACTCTATTTTTGGTCTTATAAAAAAAATGAAGTATTTCAGTTATATATGATCTGCCCATGCATAACGGTATTTTAAAGGGTCTAGGTGAGTGGGCTTACGGCCTATCACGTTGAATACACCGGTTCTCGCTCGATCACCGAAGTTAAGCAACGTTGAGCCTGGTCAGTACTTAGACGGGTGACCGCTTGGGAATACCAGGTGCTGTAAGCGTATAGTGACGGATGTGCGTTGTGGTGCATTGGATATCGGCTCGGAAAGAGAAATCGGTGAGCCGATTTCGAATTCCAGTTGAATACCCTGCATTCACTTAAGCACTGGTACCATTGGGAAAGGTGTTAATCCGTCCATTCCCTCCAGTTATGGGTTAAATAACAAGGGTAGGACTTGGGGACCCTGCTCTTAAAAACAAATCCCAAAGAATTGTGAAAAGAAAAATGTTGTATAAATAAAATAACCTTACCAAAAATCATTGGTTATGACCTCAAAATGATCCCATAAGGATTGATAGGTCGTTAAGCCTCAAAAACAAACAAACTAGGTGAGTGATGTTTACACCATGAAAGTTCTTCACACAGACAAAACGTTGCTATCCCTTCGCTATTCTAAGTTTATTTCACTGACAAGTGTTCAGACGTGCTAAATTCATTCAGTTCAGATCATCACAGCTAAGATTCCGCCATGCGACGTACATGGCCTGAGTTGATCTTTTTGGATTTCTTATGGAAGTAGGGAGTTTCTTTTCAGATTCAGTGATGCATGAGTTCTCGGAAATTCCGTTTTTTGTCCAACAGAGATTTTTTTTTTACAGGTACTCAGATATTGGAATAAAACAGCTTTTTAATTGCTGTTGTTCTGCATTCCACCATGATCCGCGGTGGAGCACCTTTTATGGACAAAGAGCGAAACTTGAAAACAAATACAAAACAATCTGAAATTTAAAAAAATACATATTTATAGTTAAATTACCAGCAAATATAGTAAAATATAGTAAATTATAGTAAAATATTCGACAACTATTATTTTATAGCAAAATGTCAAAAAATATATTTTATATGCAGTCAAGGCATACAATTATGTTCAAAATGTTTACATTTCGGAATTAAATAAGCCACACAGGTTGTTATGCCACTAAATAAAATCAACCAATTAAAATCTTGAATAATAAATACCACGTAAGAAAGATCGCAGTCACAATGGAATTGTTTGGTATAGACTTTTCTAATTCTACGACAGTAACAAAACTTGTTTTAAGGGAATTGATTTTCTAAGCGTAGCTTAGATACAACACAAGGCTGAAAGCGCGCCGTACCCAGTGAGGATCAAACTCACTACTCAATCGTAAGGAGACAATGTCTACCAGGGCACTTAGGTATCAAGTAAAGATCCAGGAATACTATTAGTAAGAAATAAATATATACAAGTTTTGAAGTGAAGTCGTTGGAAATAGTATATCCGTGTATATTATTCTAGCTGAATAATATAGTATATCCGTGTATATTATTCTAGCAGGCTACTAACGGCAAGAGAATTTCGGAAAATCGGAGAGAATATTGATTTCATAGCGTAACATCTTCAAATTGGATATCGTGGAACATTTTTTATCGATGTTATTTTTTTTTATCGTTTTACCCCAAGCAAGGAGACAATGCTTGGGTAATTTACAGAGAGTGAAAGAGGGTTAAGAGACTAGTGACGAAAAGAACAATAATGGGTACATATCTTTCTGACATTCTCATCCTATCGTTTTTATATTCCTGCCTTTCATTTTCTCCATTTCTCAATCGCTATTCAGTTGTTTTCCCATTCTTTTATGAGTACGTACACCATTGCGGTACCCTTTTTTATTCTGTACTTTTTTCTTGGGCCATTTTCATAAAGTTATGTTGGTTACCCGATGTGTAAGGTGCTTTTCTTAGTTTCGAGTTTTTATGTGAGTGTTAAACTCTCCAAGTTTTTTTCCTTTCTATCCTGCAAAAGCTTTTGCTATCTGATTGTTAGCAGTAACTCAATCAGTTAAGTGGTACACGCTTAGGCGATCATGTCTCGAAAGAGACATGACTGACTGGGCAGAAGATTATCCCGCCATTGCTTTCTGCGGTAGACTGGTTGCTGACCAAGGCTATAAAACCCAGTCTGTCCTATTGTTTGACTCATAGCTAGAGGCAGAAGAGATGTATCATATTAAGTAGTAATTAGAGGGGGATCAGTTTATTACTTCATAGCTATATAAAACTGATCCTCCATTTACACCCAGTAGAAGCCTTAATCATGATTCCAACTCTTATATTCAGTCAGTCAGTCAATTAAGTGCCATACGTAATACACGCTTGGGCGATCATGTCTCGAAAGAGACATGACTGACTGGGCAGAAGATTATCCCGCAGTAGGTTGCCATTGCTTTCTGCGGTAGACTGGTTGCCGACCAAGGCTATAGAAACCAATCTGTCCTATTGTTTAACCCATAACTACAGGGAAGAGACGGATTATGATCAATGTTTAAAATGTCTTTGACTGTGGGAAGACTGAGTGTTTTGTTAAGAAAGGATCATATTTTAACATTCTAGACTAAACAATCACAAAAATTATACCATATAAAAAATACTATCTGTTATGACTGAAGGGACATAGAAAGATAACACGGACTCGGATATAAAGTTGAATAGTATTATAGCGGCTATCTTATCTATTCCTTTTCTAGTTGTGGTGGGTCCGTTCTAGAGAAGGGTAGTTGTATATTGTTGCAGGTTAACGGAATTTGGCCTTGTGGTAGATAGCCCACTATAAGTCATAAAATGATTATAAAATCAAGAAAAGCAATTGGAGTAGAAAAATAACATTTATATACATACACATATCAATTAATGTTTTTACAATTAAAGTAATAACTTGAAATATAGGTCCAACGGAGTTTAAAATGTTCATGGCAAATAATAAGCTGAAAGAGATTTAAGGCTTAGGAATGTGAGGAGCGTTGTGAGTAAGGAATGTGTTTGAAGTAGTCGCTCCTTAGGTCAGTAAGTAGTTTTGAGACAGGGAAGAAGGAATGAGAGGTGAAGGGATGAGCATAGTAGCCACTTGCTTGGTCAAGGGAGATATTAATTACTCTCGCCTGTGTATCTGCTTTTTATATCTTCTTTTTAGATCAAAGCAGCTCGTTTGGAATTTCACATTTGTATTTGATTCTGGGCTTCCCATTGGCTGATGAATAAAATTCGCGTAGGCTCGCGAAATGGAAATTTAATATTTGATTAATTTTTATTTTTCAACCGGAACATCTGAGCGAACCCGGATGCGCAGCGACGACTTTTGGTCATTTTCCTTTTTGTCGTGAGAGAGTAAACATCCGGTCCCTCGTTTTTGCTCGGTCGGTATCACCACAGTATATTCTCGGAAAACGTAGTACAAAGGTAAACGTGAACTGGAGAGTACTTCCTATCGCAGCGTCCTGACTCACTCATTCACTCACTCTGTGGCTACTAATCAGTTGACCCCTCACTCAGATATGGTAGCCATATTATAAAGGTGTTGACGAGTACATTTGTAGGTAGATCCCCACAATACTTTGTTGGCGGACTATCAACAGTGGTAATAACTAATATGGATATTAAGTAATTACGATAGTTAGTCAGTCAGTTAAATGCCATACATCATACGCGCTTTGGGCGAGCATGTCTTGAAAGAGACATGACTGACTGGGCAGAAGATTATCCCGCAGTAGGTTGCCATTTTTTGTACGGTAGACTGGTTGCCGACCAAAGCTAGAGAACCAATCTGTGCTATTATATAACCCATAACTGGAGGGAAGAGAGGGATCAGTACTTTTCTCAAGGGTATTTGTACGTAAGTGAATGCAAGGAATTCAACTGGAATTCGAACCAAGCACCCCGATTTGTTGTTCCGAATCGATATCCACTGCACAACAACTCATTTTAAAGAAAAGTTTAGGAAAGATCCTATATAAAAAAATATAAAAGAACAATAACAGTTAATTAACTTGCAACGCCTATTTTCCTGGAATTGTTTTGAAGAGAATGGTTTTACAAACTTTTTACCGTTATCAATACTGGCTGCTCGATCACTGAATGTCAAATGTTTACTTATAAAGAAACTGATTAGATTACAACTACCCTTAATCTTCTAAAAATTAAGAGCGGACCTGTACGACATTACCACCACCTGTAAATTTGTTCATTATTATTATTATTATTACTTTTTGTGTGTATTCTTATCGATCAGCGCATAAAGTTTACTATTTTAAAAAAAAATTTTGAAAAACTTCCATATTTAAAGATTTTTATGGTGTGCTCAGTTTCTCATACAACTGAATAGTAAATCGATCCTCCATTTTGGAAACACTCGCTTCGAGTTGTTGCCCTTTTTGTTTTTTCTTTTTCCAGAACTTGTAGGAAATTAATGAAAAACTTCGTTCCGAAACATTTTTATTCAATTATTTTAGAATAGGAATTATTTTAAAGATTTTCTGTCAATTTTTTTAATGTTATACATGTCATATCTTTCATTCCAAATGTTTTTACAAAAGGAATTATTTTCAAGAAACTCTGTCCAAAACTTTTTTAATAATTCAAATGGCATATTTTTCTTTGATATGAAGTAGGGAGAATTAAAAATTTTCCAGGGGTTTATCGATCTTCAAATTCTAAGCTTCTCTCTACATGGTCTCAGAGGCATCAAAGCGACCCGAACGCGAGTGTTTCCAAAATGGAGGATCGATTTACTATAAGGGTGTATGAGAAACTGGACACCCACTAGAAATCTAATCTAAACTTATTTATAAATGGAACTTTGTGTGTGTGTGTGTGTGTGTGTGTGTGTGTATCCGTTACTTATAGACTCCGAAACGGCTGAAGCGTTTTCTTGAAAATTTACGCAGTTGTACTATAAGCGTTTGCGAGTGTTCTTAGCTAGATTTTGTGTTGAGGTACCCCCGATAAATATCGAAAATCGATAATCGAAAAAATCGTATTATAGAAGGAGTGGTCCGATTTTAATCAAATTTGATACACTCATAGACAAAGACGTAAGAAATGATATTCAGACGTTTCAAGGTTGCAGTTCTTACAATAGTGCAGAAAATCGATAATATATATATATATATATATATATATTTAAATCGATACCAGGAAATGAAAATTTGACTTACATCCATTCATTTATTTTTCAGTCTATGGTTTCGCTTCAACTGGAAACTTTTTAGTCTTTCGTGCCAACATCCAAAGAGTCTGAGCTCCAGGACCATGGATTAGTTTTAAAGCTTTCATTACACCTGAGCAACGCTGGGCTATACTGCTAGTCTTAAATAATTAATTTTTTGCAAATTGTTTTGATAGTCGGCAAGTTTAGGGTCTAATTGATGATATTGCATTGAAAAAGTAAAAAAAAAATGATAATCAACAAATTTACAGGCGGTGGTAATGTCGTACAGGTCCGCCAAATTAAGATTTCTTCTTTTTTCCAAGGATATCATTCGCATTTTATTTGTCGAAATTTCAATACCAGCTTTTTCAAATGACGCACCTACAAAACAATGGCAGTCTCGAGGTTGTTCTTTTGAGTTTGTCGTAATCATGTGAGTAAGTCTTCAAACTCTACAGGAGAAGAGAAAGCGTAAGAACAAATAAATGAACTTATCATTTTACTTGAATGGCGGCTCCTGTCTGTCAAGCTTGTTGACTACACCGAAAACGTATCACTCGAGAACTCTATCCTGAACTGAATCCAACTACATTCCCCCACTCCATCCTCACCACCATTACTGCAAACGTAAAACTCCCGATCCATTCAGCTGATTACGAAGAATGTCAAGTCGTAATTCCGGCAGTGAATTCTTCATACATGCCTTGTCAATATGATTCAGTTCTTTATCAATCTCTAATATTCTTAAGTAGTCCATAATATCGGCTGAAGAATATTGGTTGTTTAGATTTCCAAATAAAATGAAAGGTTTATTGCTCTAACTTTCACAATGACGCGAAACAGTTCGTTCAGCGCTTAGTGGCACGGCGTTCTTCGTCACGGTTTTACAAGCAAGCAAATGTATTTAATATTAAGTGTGAATCAGGTTAGGTATATATTTTATGGACCATACTATTCGAGTTTTTTCCCCCAGCTATCTAAGAAAAGAACTTTCTATTTCTTCCTTACTTCATATTTCATTGGTTACAAGGAAGTCCCACTCAGATTTTTTTTTTCTGCACGACTATCACTTTGTGGAACAGACATCCTAGAAGATCTTATAATCGTTCCAGTAACTTGACCTAAAGAATTGTGAGTTCAATACCTGGCTACAGCAGTATTAAATAAATAACTTATTAGAGATTTGATTTAAAGGGAGATAATGGCATTCGGAAGTAGCATTGCACATGGAACGGAAATTATGTACTTCGGTGATCGAAATAAAGCCTTAATGAAGAAGGTCGGAGTGTACAACGACTGAAAGGTCGTAAAATTGGCAGTAAAGTTGAGAACATCAGTCTGAACAATGTAAATAATGTATTCTAACTATTTTCGGTAAACATTTGCTAAGATATGAGAAATATCTCCAGCGATATTTTTAAAAAAATTCTTACTGATAAGATGAAGACAAAACTATTTTGATAATTGGCTGTTGAAAGCCAAAGTAAACAGGAAACTACAATAAAAAAGAAAAACAATGGACTGTAAGTTCAACTTGTCTTGTATTAATAGCAATGTAAGTTCAGATAATCAAAGACACCTACATCAATTACTTATATGAAAATAAAGTAGTTTACTCATATAAAGAAATCAGCTTTCCTCAGAAATTAAAAAAATTGAAGACTATTATTTCATCTTCTAGTAACTATAACAAAATAGTCGAAATAATATGATAAACACTTAAAATTACTGTTAATAAAATGGATTCTCCCATAAATTTAGATAAATGAAAACTATTATCTCTACTACTACTAGAATTAATAAAATGCAATTAGAATAAAATTATAAATATATGTGAAATGCAAGCTAATAAAAATGGCTTATCTCAAAATTCATATAACAGAAGACTATTAAACCTACTTATAGTACGCGTGTGAAAATTCAGTTTAAATAAAATTATAAAGTTAGTGTCAAAATTGAAAATAAATTAAAATGATAATCTCATGCGAAATCAATGTTAATAAATTTATCTCGGAAATTCAGTAAATGAATAATAATATAATATATAATAATATATAATAATATAATATATAATAATATAATATCTACTGATAATATTTGTAAGAAAATTTAATTAAAATATACTGATGAACACATGTGAAATTATGCAAATAAAAATAGCTTCTCTCAAAAAATTAGTTGAATTAATTCTATAATGTTTGCCCCTAGTAGATGTGAAAGAATGCGATTAAACTAAAATGATAAAAACATATGAAATTGGTGCAAATAAAAATGGCTTCTCTCAGAAATTCAGTTGACCGAAGACTATTATATCTAGTGCTTCTTCTTCTTCTATGTGCACTGCCTCTTCAAGACGTAGGCGATCATGGTTCTCCACGTTTTCCTATCCCTTGTGGCTCTTAGTATGTTTGCTCCTGTTACACCACGCAATCCCCTTCCGTAATCCACCTGATCAGGCCCTGCATATAAGTTATCCGCTGCCTTCCTCTGTCTCTTTTTCCTTCTATCTGCCCTGTTAGTATCAGGTTCTCCAAGCTCTCCTTCCTTATTGCATGTCCCAGGAATTTCAGTTGTCTCTTCCTGATTCTCAGTATTAATTTCCTTTTTGTTGCCATTTTTTCCAACACCTGCATGCTCTGTCCAAGATATACGCAGCATCCTTCTGTAGAACCATATTTCCGCTGCTTCCAGTTTTGTCCTCATTTTCGATGAGATTGTCCAGCATTCACTGCCGTATTGAAGAACTGACATCCCATAGCAATCCAGCACTGTTTTCTTTGTTTCTAGTGAAAATTTTTCTACAAATGCAATTAAACTAAAATGGTAAATATATGTAAAAGATATGCATAAATATTGTTTATTTCAGAAATTCAGATGACTGATGAGTATCATATGTACTGCAGATTGGCGAAAAAATCCAATTAAATTACAAACACATTCAAAACAATTGCTAACAAAAATGGCGTCTTTCAGAAATTCAGATAGCCGAAAATTACTATATCGACTGCTTGTATGTGTAAGAAAACGCACAAAATAACATGATAAACCTATATAAAATTAATGCAAATAAAAGTTGATTCTCTCAGGAATTCATATATATATATTACTATATCTACCAATAACTGTTGCAAGAAAATTCAATTAATATGTAATGATATACACTTGTGAAAATGATATTAATAAAAATGTCTTCTTTTCGAAATTCAGATGAGTGAAAACTACTACATTTACTGCTTGTAGATTTAAAAATCCAATTAAAATTTTATGATACAAACATGTGAAATTATTTCTAATAACAGTGGATGCAGTCAGAAATACAGATAAGGGTTTATAATTTCGGTTAGTAAGTAAAAGAAAAGGCAAATAAAATAAAATGAAAAACATGTTAAATTAATGCTAATAAAAACAGCTCCTTTTATAAATTCTGATGACTGAAGACTTTTATAACTATTGCTAGTTTGTGTAAGAACATTCAATTAAAATAGAATAATAAGTACATGTGAAATAATGCTATAAATGGCTTCTCTTAGAAATTCGGATGACCAAAGACTATTTTATCTGCTGCTAGTATGTGTAAGAAGCAATTTAAATAGAATGATAAACACATTTAAATTAATGGTAAATGCTTTCTTCCCTTAGACATTCATATAACTGAAAACTTTTATATCTGTTGCTAGTATGTGTTAGAAAATGCAATTAAAATAAAATGATAAACACATTTAAATTAATGGTAAATGGTTTCTTTTCTCAGACATTCATGTAACTGAAGACTATTATATCTGCTGCATTTAAGAAAATACAATAAAAATAAGATCATAAACAGGTGAAATTAATGAAAAAATTATGGACTGTGATCAAATATGATACATTATGGAATGTGATCGAATATGATAAATTATGGAATGTTAGCGAATATGATAAATTATGGAATGTTAGCGAATATGATAAATTATGGAATGTTAGCGAATATGATAAATTATGGAATGTTAGAGAATATGATAAATTATGGAATGTTAGAGAATATGATAAATTATGGAATGTTAGCGAATATGATAAATTATGGAATGTTAGAGAATATGATAAATTATGGAATGTTAGCGAATATGATAAATTATGGAATGTTAGCGAATATGATAAATTATGGAATGTTAGAGAATATGATAAATTATGGAATGTTAGAGAATATGATAAATTATGGAATGTTAGCGAATATGATAAATTATGGAATGTTAGCGAATATGATAAATTATGGAATGTTAAAGAATATGATAAATTATGGAATGTTAGCGAATATGATAAATTATGGAATGTTAGCGAATATGATAAATTATGGAATGTTAGCGAATATGATAAATTACACTATCAAAGTGAGATAAAAATACAAAATAGGAAGTTAACAGTTGACATTGCACATAATGTTTAAAAGATCAAAGCTGGCTAAAAATCAAGAAGCCAAAAGAAATTTCAATGACATAAGAAACTGTTTGCATAGAACTTATGGTTATATCTAGCCTTTTTAACTGTAGAATGAGATATTGTCGCCCATATAGTATTTCGATTCAATTCATAGACACTATTTACTATAGCAGAAATTTCACATAACCAATTACTATGTAGAAATTTGTAGAAAAAAACACAGGTAAGTTAATTACGACTGTGGGAGAGGAAAATAAGACGAGATACCAGATTAGGACCAATAATATTGCGGATACTTCTTTGGGTCTTATGAATCTTTTTCGCTCTTTCTTGTATAGAATAATGATATCTTTTTGATAGGAACACGCCATGTTGGAATTGATGAGATGAATAAAATTATGTCGTTCTTGAATGAGTTTACACAGATATATATTTAAGCAAAATGACAACAACAAAGTTAATATTAGTATTTTATTGGTACTGGATTCATTCATAGATAATTTTAGTTTTTGCGAACTGGTTGTAATAACGAATGTGATATCCTAACAACTAACCAAAAGTAGTCGTTATATATATATACATTTCAAATTGTCTCTTTTCCCTTTGATATCCTGCAAGTGTTACATTTTCTTAGCCTTCTTTCCTCGTTACGTGTCTCAGCTAATAATATTACGATTTAAACTGAAATTGGAAATCGGCTTTCCGGTAACAATTATTCTCTTGTAGAGTTATTTATGTATCATTTTGTAAACATAACAGCTGCTTCTCATAGAAACATCAGTTCCCGTACGATTACCGAAATTTAGCAACGTCGAACCTGATCAGTACTTAAGTGGGTGACCGCTTGGAAATACCAGGTGCTATAAGCTTTAATGTGCGGCTGATGTAATGAATAATGACTCGGAATGTTTAACTGAAGAAGCGAGTTCCAGTTCCAATTGGGTTCGTTATATTCACTTATGCGCAAATACCCTTAGGAAAGTCTTGTGGAGTTCTCCTTTTTTTATAAAGATAGACTCGTCCAGAGTATACTTATACTACTGATATAGAAGCGAGAAGAAAGAATACTGCGTTTTCACGCAGTAATTCCATTGACACTGTCAGCTCTCTGCCTTCGGGCGGACAGCATTAGCACAGTCGTGGCTTCACCGAAGTGTAGAGTTACGACTGGGCAAAATTAGACATATATTTTTGCCTAGTCTATATGGCCCGGAAGTCCCACATAAAAAGGCCTTGTGCCACATTTTGCCCTAGTAGGAGGGCAGATAAATACAAAATGCCGCGTTTTCACGCGGTGTTTCCTTTGACACTCAGCTATCTGCCTTCGGGCGGAGAGCATCAACCCAGTCATGGCTCCGTCAATGGGTAGAGTCACGACTAGGCAAAATTAGACAGGAATTTTTGACTGGGTTATATGGTCCCGTGGACCACATTTAAAAAGGCCTTGTACAGTATGTTGCCCTAGCAAATAAATACCAGAATACCGCGTTTTCACAGAGAGTTAACCGGAAGTACACAGTAATTCATAGTAGCTCTGTGCTCCACTTATCGAGAAGATTATAACGCAGTACCCGTCAGCTTCCGACGCGGACATACTCAATATACTACGGCTTCACTTCCAGAGACTTGTACATATACTTTTTACTAACCCGTATTCCTGGACTACTAATCTTCATTTGTATCCTTGCGTCAATACACTTATTTTCTATCTCAACTACTTGTCATATGATTGTGCGGACCCAATTCCCGGGATCCACAACAAAAAGATATGAATCCACCTCTTCTTTTCTATGGGTTAATTAGTAAGCTTTGTATCACGAAAACCATTATTATATTAAAAAATGGCGTACAAAATAACCCATTTATGTTAGATTATTGTCGAGTAATAAATGCCAATAGAAAATCTAACGTGTTGCAAGAAAAAAGAACATCCGTTCTTTTTCGTTCTCATAACTAAAATTCCTCCTCTCCAAAGACCGCTTCCAAAGCGTTACCATAATTTTAGAATTCCTTTACTGATTAAATGTAAAACAGAACAAAAATAACAGTTTGACAAAAGCACATTTAAATCCACCCGTAATGGTCACCTTAATATAAAACACGTTTCATCTGTGATTATTCTCAGTTTGTGCCCCCAAGAAAGATTATTTCCCTGAGAAAATATTTTTACTTGATCGTAATTCAATAATACAAATTCTTTTTTGTAACGTATTTGAAAATTTCTGTCGACGAAAGAATTATCGATTGAATCATTGCTAAGAGAATATCCGTATATAAACCCTGCGCCTTATTGAACGAATTTCATGTTTCTGCATTTGTTATGGGTATGTGCTGAAGTATTCACCGCTCAACCCAAAATGGAATCATCTAGAGTCAATAAAACAAATCATCTTCTACAAGCTACGTTAATATTTCCACAAATTTCATACTTGGTTATTTAAAGACTGCTCAGCATCTTCTTATAGCTTCGATGTTTCCTTCTAAAGGAGGGTATTAAGCATACAATTGACGTAGCGAGCAAACAAAGAGGAAATTTTAAACAAAATGAAAAAAGGTACTTATATTTATATAAGTAAAATGAAACATACTTATAAAGAATGTGCGTTATGGTGCTCTGGATATCGACTCGGAACGAGAAATCAGAAGCCCGAGTTCGAATTCTAGACTTGCAAATACCCTTGGGAAATGCATTAATTCGTCTCTTCTCACTTCATATATAGATTAAATAGTAAGACAGTAAGGGATACCTTGGTTGGCCCCCACTTTTCCACAGAGAGTAATCGCAACCTACTTCGGAAGATTTCTCTGCACAGTTATGCGTGTCTCTTTCGAGACATGATCGCCCAAGCTTTTCTTGAAAATTTACACAGTTGTACTATAAGCGTCTGCGTGTGTTCTTAGATAGGTTTTCTGTCGAGGTACCCTCGATAAAAATCGATAATCGAAAAATTCGGGTTATAGAAGGAGTGATCCGATTTTAATCAAATTTGGTACACTCATAGACAAAGACATAAGAAACGATATTCAGAAGCTTCAAGGTTGCAGTTCTTACAATAGTACAGAAAACCGATAATATATATATATAAAAGTCAATATGTTTATGTGTGTGTCTGTTTATCTGCCTGTATGTCCGTATTTTTTCAGCCTTTTTATTTTAGTTTTTGCTTCGGGTTTGGCTGTAAGTAAGTATAATTATAGTTCTTAGTCTCATCCATGATACCATTTACTCAGAGGACTTATTTAGCCTTCAAAATTCAGTTTACGAGGAAAAAAGATTTATTTGATATCTATACCAGGAAATCAAAATTTGACTTACATCCATTCATTTTTCTTTCAGTCTACGCTTTCGCTTTAACTGGAAACAACTATTGCTTTTTAGTCTTTCGTGTCAACGTCCAAAGAGTCTGAGCTCCAGGACCAAGGATTAGTTTTAAAGCTTTCATTACACCCGAGCAACGCCGGGCTATACTGCTAGCTTATAAATAAGTTTAGATTAGATATAGACTTTCGTTATTTTGTCATAGATTTCCTATGATATTTTGATAAATATTTTCATGTCATTTGTTCTAATAAGTTCTAATAAGCTTTCTTTTTTATACTTCTATCTAATGAATTTAAACGTATTACTAGAGTGTCAACTAGGTCTCATCACCTTTTGTTGAATCAGGTAGATGTATCTGTAAGTTCTATTCTATTAGTTTATTTTTCGCATTTCCCCCCTGTGGAACTTTCTTCTAATTTTTTACTTTCTTGTCAAATACGATTTTTAATCTGTCCCCATGTTCTCTCTTTCTGAATCTTGATTTTTCAACTCAGCGAGGGTTTCTCTATATTAGTTTTTCTCTCTGACTTCACTTTTAGTGATTTTATCGATCTGCTTTTGGTAAAATTAGTTTTTAAAATAGTCATTTGGTCCTTGGGATTTAGATAGGAAATTTCTAGCCATTGGGTTTTCATAGTGAATCGGAACTTGATGGGAACCTATAATTTGCAATTATGACGTCGGTGCTTGTTTTAGGAAATATTGGGTTGGCTAAAGCGTTTGTTCGGTTAATAAGTAAATTTTCTAGTTGAGGAATTTTTTCCCCAAATAATTTTATCACTGAAAATGCAATAATGAAGACGAGCCGATTCAGTGATCGACAAGGATACAAATCAAAAATCACTGACTCCATGTTGGTGCTGATTGGGCATCAACATGAACTATTATTCTCATATGACTTTTTTGAACCTATTCTTCCATTCTGGCTCAAGGCACTAGGAAATTCTTCAGCAGTAGATTTCTAGTTCTTTCTTCGGTAGATTGGTTACTAACCATAGCTATATAACCCATTTTGTCTTGCTACTAACTTTTTTCCAAACTGCTTTTGAATTCAGAGTTTTTTTCTCCTAGAGAGATTATCTCCAAGGCTATAAATCCCGGTCTGTCCTGCTATTTTTTCTATAACTGGGTATGGGTGAAGATATAACTCAATACATTTCTCAACAATATTATCAGTTAAGTGCCATACGTGGTACACACTTTAGGCGATCATGTCTCGAAAGAGACATGACTGACTGCGCAGAAGATTTATTCTGCAATAGGTTGTCATTGCTTTATGCAGTAGACTGGTTGCCAGCCAAGGCTATAGAACCCAGTCTTTTCTATTATTTAACCCATAACTGAAAGGAAGAGACGGATTAATACCTTTCCCTAGGGTATTTGTACGTAAGTGAATACAAGGAATTCAACTGGATTTCGAACTCGGCTCCCCGATTTGTCGTTCGGACTCGATATCCACTGCACCAGAACGCACATCCGCAACGCACAGTATTATCACGAAAGTGAATTCCAGTCGAATTTATTACGAATTCGACTGGAATTCGAACACTACACCCCGACTCCTCAAGCAATTCATTTAGCTTCTCAATACAAATAGTTATCCTATTATAATTAAAATTGTTCTCTTCATTCTCTTCGTTAGTTCGCACAACCATTTTGCCCTGTCAATACCAAATAAATAATGAACTATTCCATGTATTGATCGCATGGAAAGAAAGGAAACTACTTGTTTTCAAAGAGAAAATGAAAGGAAGAAGGACGGGAAGACAGAAGTGCCGTGAAAAACAATCAGATATAGCTGATAAAAGTGGGATATTTTTCAGTTCGCCCCCGTCACTACTAAATGGGACACAAGGCTGAGGTTTCAAGAGAATTAACGGCAATATCGTGAGAAAATAGCCCAAGGCCACCCCCGGAAATTCACATTTGGAAGACACCTCATGCATAGGGCAAGAAACCCAGTCTTCCGAAGAAGAGATACAGTCTAAAGAGAAGCCACCCCTACCCCCGGGTTTTAGACTTGATATTATTTGGGCTTCATCGAGCCAAAAGTCCAAGAAACGATGGCAGCCGAGATAAACGCACAGTATCGAACGGCAGAAACAGTTTAAGGCAACTGCAAAATAACAAAAAAAAAAAAAAAAAAAAAAAAAAGAAAAGAAAAGAAAAACATTCCATAAATTAAGATAAGATCGACTGTTGATTTATCTTTTAAAGACGGGATGGCGAGAAAGAAAGAAATAAGGAAAGATGAAGTGTTTAACGTCTCCTGCTAATTCTACATTTAGATCGTGTGGGAAACGGTGGAAAATGCACTTTTTGATTTCAGTGACAACATAAAAGAAAGAAATAAAGACAACGAGACAAAAGTGTTTAACGATAGTTTCAGTGAAATTGAAAACGTTGTTTTTGTTTGTACCCCCCACCTCTTACATAACGATCAGCCTTTATATTTATGTTTTAATGTTATCAATATATATTTATAAAGTTGTTAAGCTCAAATATTTAACAATAAAGGGAATTTCTACGGATATTTAATTGTCGTAGATATCACCTTTAGATTATTCAATCATTAGCTTAAGAATAAAAAATTACGATTCATCCGAAAATTTAAATAGGAAAATTTTTATGGGCCTTTCTAGTTTGCCAGCAATTTTTCATAATGAATTTAATTTAAAATATTTTAACTATTTATATACAAACTTAAACGAAGCTACCGTAATGTGTGGGGAATTTGATCCAAAAATTATTTATTATTATCGCAGAAGACAAACAAACGGAAGATAAAAGATATATAGAAAACAGGAATAATGGAAACACGGAATTAGAAAAGTCCGAAAAATCAAGGGCCAATAAACCGAATAGAATTGGAACTTAGCCTTTGCGATTTTGAAAGTCGTGTCCTTATCCGTTACACCAACCTCACATCCTTGCTTACAGCACATGGTATTTCCAATCGGTTACCTATCTAGGCAATAACCAGACTCGATGTTGCTTAAGATTAAACTGGTGTATCAAGTGATAGGGCCGTAAGACTGAAAGACTGTTGCCCTCTCACTTTTTTCACGAGTTCTCACAGTAAACTCTGTTGCCTAAATAAAAGCCATAGCTCAACAATATACGCAACGGAAAATCTTATGTGATACACCCAGACTCGACACAATCACACAAGGTTTAAACAACGCAAGAATGAATGGCGGAAAAATTTCTATGATCACTGTACCCCTAACTCTTAGCTCCCCAGATCTCAATCCATTGGAATATTATGTACGGAGCGTAGTAAATAAAGAGGTTAATGAGCACCTAAAGCCCGAATAGTCATAGTAATGCTTAATATGAACAATGACCACTTGATCCTAGGATGTTGGAAATTCAGACCTAACAGCGAGTTGCTATTGTTTCTTTCAAATTATTTAATCGCTTTTTTTAAATAAAAATCAACAAAGTTTAACAGCGTTTTGTAGCAACCATCGGGGGAATTGTTCAGATTTTCCAAAGATTGTGAAATGATCTCAATGGTTTCAACGTGTTAAGCACGTTGAAACCATTACCTGACAAATAGACTTAAAATCCATTTTTTTGGTGGACTAGAAGTATTCGAAGCTTTTCTTAAGGTGTGATTTATGAGAGAAAGTTGGAAGGTAACCTGAGCATCTAATGGCTATCACTCGGTGGCAAATGTTCAAAACATTCATTTCTGAAGAGGTTTTCTTCATTGAATTTCGAACATTCGCGTATCCTCTCGTAGAGAGCGCTTCGATAAGGATCCAAAATAAATGCCTTCTTACGCCCATATGCAAATATTAATTTATAGATTACATTTAGGCTTCAGTCATAATTATTTGGTTCCAGCCCATTTGGGCAAGCGGGCAAGCGGCCAGTCATGTAAGCAGAATATTTGTAGCAAGGGCCAACAACAAATGTTGCAGGACATAAATGTTTAAACTTGTGTAGATGGTTTTGAGTTGGGCGATTGTTTGGAAGAACTTGTGTTTTGGGAAATTAGCCAGTAGCCTCCAGCAGTGAGTCGAAGAGATATCAC
This sequence comes from Ascarosepion bandense, assembly GCA_037127315.1. Taxonomy (NCBI): domain Eukaryota; kingdom Metazoa; phylum Mollusca; class Cephalopoda; order Sepiida; family Sepiidae; genus Ascarosepion; species Ascarosepion bandense. The sequence continues at coordinate 7,238,791 of JBBBDQ010000598.1, forward strand.
AAAAACAAAGATGAAAAGATTAAATTCTCTTTCACTTTCTCTCTCTCGCTCTCTTTCTCACTCTCTCTCTATTTCTCTCTCTCTCTCTCTCTCTCTCTATATATATATATATATATATATAGTGTATCGAGGCAGCAGATAATATTCTAAACATATATTGTTAAATATAACAGACAATGAAAATCTATTACGCTTAATCATAAGCCGATCTAAACTCTGTATTTTGCTTTAATTTCTGAACAGGTGAAGTTGTTCCCTGTTTAGAATGTGGTTTCCGGCTTTCTCTTTTCCAATCTTTTTACTCTTTTCTTTTTCTCTTTTTTTTTTTCAATTGGAGTAGATAGACTGAACTATCTCCCGGTTCACACTCCACCCGCGTCTATGAAGAGGCTCATTCCTTGTTCCCGGTTTAATATGTGGTTTCCGGCTTTCTCTTTCCCAATCATTTTACTCTTTTCTTTTTTCTTTTTTTTCAATTGGAGTAGATAGACTAAACTATCGCCTGGTTCACACTCCACCCACGTCTATTGAACAGGTGAAGAGGCTCATCCCTTGTTCCCTGTTTAGGATTTGGCTTCCGGCTTTCTCTTCTCCAATCTTTTCACTCTTACGTAGCCCCCTGCGCATCAGTGGTGTTACCGCCTTGCTCGGGTGATATGATTAAAAAAAAGACAGAAATTGTCCAATATTTGGATATTTTTTTATTATGCTGGTTCTAAGTTTTCAGCTGACATAACGTCCCTGTAACCTTTCTGAAGATGAATTGAGACGATATTGATTGTAATAAAGGGTTCGGTTCAAAATTCTTAGTATCTAAAGAAGGTCTGAGCGTACAACGACCAAAACGTCGTACAAAGAGTAACAAAGATGAGAACAATAGTACGAATAATGTAGATACAGTTCAAAATGCGATGTTTAGTACGGCTCATGATTAAGCATAATAGACATTCATTGTCTGTTATATTTAACAATATATGTTTAGAATATATATATATATATATATATATATATATATTAGGTACCTCTGGTCAAATCGATAACAAAACAGCATAGTATGAATAAGAAAGGTCCCAAACTTAATAAAGCAAACATTTTCCTTCAAAATGTTTATGTTATTATTAAGAGGAAAGATCAAAGTAATGTTTAATTATTTAAAAAAAAAAATCTTTTCTAAAATTTTCGAAATTTTGTCAGAGTGTTTTGTTTTGATTTGAGTTAGCGGCTAAGAAACGTTTACGACTGTTTTACAATGGAAACCTAATGATTGCATTACCCACTTTTTTTTCAGTGGCAAACACATTAATTCAGAAATTCTCGCAAAAATCAAATACTTGTCGAATTTTAATAAAACTTTCAGTACTCATTCACAAATAAATGAAATTAATATTAATATTACGAGACATTCTAAAAACGAATTAACCGGTTTCGCTTCCGGTTCTCAGGACTCATCGGGTGATTCAAACCTGAAATAAAAGAAACCAGTGAAGTGTGTCATAGAAAGAAAAAACACAAATATAAGGACAAAAACTATGAATAGAAAACAAAGAGCTAGAGACAACTGATAGCGAGTCCCAACAAACATTCACGCTGTTTACACAGAGAAGATTTGCGGGACCTGATGTAAAGAGCCTCTGGCATTTTCAAATGAAATATAGAGTGTGACCGCAACAAAACAGTGAACCAGTCAACACTTTTCTGTTATTTAACAGGCGCTCACATATGACGGGATCGTAGGTATTTAACAAGTTCATTCAAAGCCAAGGTGTGATTCCTGATCTTAGTAGAAGCGTGTTGTTTAACCCTCATATGTTGGCGCTGAATAGTTATCCCTATGTAGTTATCACCGCAACCGCAATTATATTTATAAATAACAGAGTATACTTGGTGAGTAGGGAGAACATCCTTGCGCCCAGAACAGAAAATAGGCTGGGTTTGAAAAACTACACGAACCCCAACCGAGAAAAATAAGTCCCGAACACTCAATGAAATCTGTCTAGTCTAGGTTTCACAACCAGCTCCAATCCAAGGGATTCTAAGATTCTGTCAGTTAAGTGCGATACATGAAACACGCTTGGGCGATCATAATCTGGAAAGAAATATGACTGACTGGGTAGAAGATTATCCCGCAGTAGGTTGCCATTGCTTTCTGCGGTAGACTGGTTGCCGACCAAGGCTATAGAACCCAATCTGTCCTATTATTTAACCCATAACTGGAAGGAAGAGACGGATTAATACCTTTCCCAAGGGTTAATTGCGCATAAGTGAATTCAATGAATTTGACTGGAATTCGAACTCGGCTCCCCTTGGCTTTGAATTAACTTATCCAAAATATATACGGTCCCGCCATATGTGAGCACCTGTTAAATAACAGAAAAGTGCTGCTGATTTCAGTGTTGACTGGTTCACAGTTGTGCCTCTGTCATACTGTATATTTCATTTGAAAGTGCTGGAGGCTCTTTATATCAGGTCCTGCAAATCTTCTCTGTGCAAATAGTGTGAAGGTTTGTTAGGATTCGTTATCGTTTTGATCTAGTTCATTGTTTACCATTCATAGTGTTTTTCCTACATTTATGTTCGTTTTCTTTCCATCACGCACTTCATGGTTTATTTTATTTCAGGTTCGAATATCTCAATGAGGCCTGAATAGCGGGAGCGAAACCGGTTGATTCGTTGTTAGAATGTCTCGTAATATTAAGCTACACACTTTACTTTGAGAATTTCATTTTGTACTTATAAAAATATCTTTATTTATGAATATATATATAATACAACTCTGTTTATACATTGAACACTGTTTTTTTTACACTTGAATAATAATACTATGCATATGTGCACCCTCATATGTATAATAATTAATATTTATATAAGTATATGTACAAACTACTACAAAACTGTACATTTTGTTTCGACTTTGAATGAACAATGACTAATCAGGTAGTTAATAATTATGGTAATAATTGTTTCGCTGAAAAAAAACAGAACTTCCTTTTATGTTTGGAAATCTTTTTGTACGAGGTAAGAAAATATTAGAAAAGAGGGGAAAAAGAAAGTGGGACTGAAAAGATGAGAAAACAAGATGACAAATCAAGAAAGCTTTTAAAAGACACAGAGGAAACAAAAAGAAAAGTGGAAAAGAAAAAACAAAGAAGAAAAACAATTGTTCTTTTTAAAATTATTATTGCCATCATTATTGAATAACTGATGAGACATTGTTCTTTCAATGTCGAAACAAAATGTAGAATTTTGTAGTAGTTTATAGTTAGTACATGTTCTAAAGTATAATTAATAATAAATATTAATTGCTCTATTTTTATACAGAGCACTGTTACTTCGTTACTTATGTATCTTTTTAAATGGTTTGTCCTTCTATTTACTATCTTCTATTTAGTGTTTTTACCCTTATGTAGATCCCTGTACATCAGTGGCGTTGCCACCTTGCTCGGGGTGATATGATTAAAAAAAAAAAATATATATATATATATATATATATATATATATATATATATATATTAATCACGTTATATTAAACGATAGAGACAACTTAGTCTTGCAGATTTTCTTTTTTCTCATATTTTCTAATGAGGCTTTTTATTCCAGAATTATATTTATGCAAATATTGTCTATAGTTTAACTGTGTACTTTCGAACGTCATCGTTCATCATCAGGGTCCAATTTACAGATTTTGCAGTTTTAAACATCAACAATTGCCTTGTAGCAGAAAAACGTGTTACGACATTTTGAAGAACTAAATAAACATTAAGAAATTTTTTTAAAATTCAAGGGAAGTAATAATGTCATCATGTGCAAGCGTGAAAATATGTGATCACGCAGAGGCATGAATTATCAGATAATATGGAATATTTAGAGTTGCTAAAGATTTTTAAATACCATAAAAAGAAAAAAAATACATTATACAATATCATTTCTTATGTCTTTGTCTATGAGTGTATCAAATTTGATTAAAATTGGACCACTCCTTCTATAACCCAATTTTTTCGGTTATCAATTTTTGATATTTATTAAGGTACCTCGACACAAAACCTAGTGAAGAACACTCACAGATGCTTATCATATAACTGTGTAAATTTTCAAGACAATCGGTTCAGCCGTTTCGGAGTCTATAGGTAACGGACACACACACAGACACACACACACAGACAAAATTCCATTTATAAATAAGTTTAGATAGGTTAACCAAGTAGTTTCGAACATCATCGTTCATCATCAGGGTCAAATGTACAGATTTTACAGTTTTAAACATTAACAATTGCCTTGTAGCAGAAAAACGTGTTACGACATTTTGAAGAACTAAATAAACGTTAAGAAATTTTTTTAAAATATAAGGAAAGTAATAATGTAATCACGTGCAAGCGTGAAAATATGTGATCACGCGTAATATGTGATCACGCAGAGGCGTGAATTATCAGATAATATAGAGTATTCAGAGCTGCTAAAGATTTTTAAATACCGTAAAAATACATTAGGGAATTTAAATTTGAAGGGAAGTAATTATGTGCATTATCTAATTACACAGAGGCAAAGATTATTTACCTTAATTATATTTCAAATATACGCTCTAAACACATTGAAGTATGTGTCTAGAAACTTGGTAAGCTGTGCGATTGAGAAGAGGTTTATTACTTCTGATATGTAGTGCAAAATCTGCAAGACTAAGTTGTCTCTATTGTTTAATACAACGTGTTTACAAAAAGACGCTGCCAAAATATATGTACTTTATATATATATATATATATATATATATATATATATATATATATATCTATATACTGGCATTAGAACATTTTAATTAGATGATTAATGCAGCGTATTGCGATTTCAGAGTCACCTCCTCACTTTAAAACTGAGTTATATAATGAAGTAATTATATAAAAAATTGTTTAAACATTAATCAAATATTGCATTAAAAACTATTTTCTTTTGCTTTGCGTAAACATGAGTTGATGTTTTGTGTGACATTGTAAACAACATTGCGTTTGTTTTTGTTTTTGTTTCAAAATTACGAGGGGAAATATTTACATTTTTATTGACTAAATGAATTTCAGAAATTTTAGAAGAATATTTAAAAATGTAGACATTTAATTTTAGAAGAGAAAGTTACATTAATGCCACACGAATTACAGACAGTTGATTTCCTACATGAAATATTAAGCGAAAGAAAGCACTTTATTCTTTTTACGTTTATTTTCTGAAGTATGAAATATTACACCTGAAAAAAAAGACTTAAATAATTAAATTAACCATTGGCACATTTTTTTTTCTATTTTGATTTTGTTTGAAAAAATACTTTTTTTAGAAAATATCGTTTGTTTCAAAATTACGGGGAAAAATATTAACATTTTTTGTTGACCAAATGAATTTTTAAAACGTCGGAATAAAAATTAAATATGAAGGCTCATTTTTTTAGTCGCGTTTGACACATGTGATTTGATTTATGTGACGTAATCTAGCAACCATCTTAGATCTTAGATGTTTTACGGAACAAATGTAAACAATCGGCTCCGTTGGCCAAAAAGTGCGAAAGGGAAAATTGCTAAGCTTAAACTCAAAAAGTATGTGTCGACCTGGCTTCTATGCAGATATGTGTCCCTAGAAAGTTTGAATGGCGTAGCTTAAAAAATGTAGGCGTGCATAGGGAACAGTCACACACAGACTCACAGATTGCTTTATATATATATATATATATATATATATATATATATATATATATCAGTTTGTTCTTACCTATCAATGTTATTCCTGTTTTTTACCTGATATGTAATTTTTATATTAAACTCTGTATAAGATATTTTTATATCAATAGACCTGTCAGACTATTTCGCCCTTTTCCTAATGTCTATTTTTGATCGATATTTCTTGCTTTTTTTGCAGCTTCTTTTTGCCTTACTGTCGTTCTACTTTCTGATTTGTTTCTCTAATAGATACCAATGATATTTCATAAACGCATATACTTGCAAATATGAGGCAAGATCGTTAATGTGTTGGTTAATAGTTATATATTGTTTACAATCCTTAGATTATCAAGTTCCACCTAAAGTAAATTTCAAGTATCTATGCAAGCAATTGAACCAGATAGGATTAAATTATTTTTTTTCAACTTCCCACAACCTCATCTTACAGTATAAGAACGTGTAGAAAGTATTGAATAATGATGTTCACTTTGTACAAGTCTAAAGAGGCTCTATGTAAAAGTGTTACAAAGTAAGAGGCAGAGTTAATGGGATATATAAGGGAAAGTCAAAAGTTATATGTACTTTCACCATAGCATATATTTACGACGCTAATTATGCTTTCTGGTCAGGTGTACTTATAATCTATATATATAAAAGGCAATCTGTGAGTCTGTGTGTGACTGTTCCCTATGTACGCCTACATTTTTTAAGCTACGCCATTCAAACATTCTAGTCTATATATATATATAAAAGTCAATCAGTGAGTCTGTGTGTGACTATTCCCTATGCACGCCTACATTTTTTAAGCTACGCCATTCAAACATTCTAGTCTATATATAAAAGGCAATCTGTGAGTCTGTGTGTGACTGTTCCCTATGCACGCCTACATTTTTTAAGCTACGCCATTCAAACATTCTAGTCTATATATATAAAAGGCAATCTGTCAGTCTGTGTGTGTCTGTTCCCTATGCACGCTTACATTTTTTAAGCTACGCCATTCAAACATTCTAGTCTATATATATAAAAGGCAATCTGTGAGTCAGTTTGTGACTGTTCCCTATGCACGCCTACATTTTTTAAGCTACGCCATTAAAAATATCTAGGGACACATATCTACAGGGGAGCCATGTCGACACATACTTTTCGCACATTTTGGCCAACGGAGCTGATGGTTTACATTTGCTCCGAAAAACATCTAAGATCTAAGATGGTTGCTAGGTTAGGTCACAGAAATCAAATCACACGTGTCAAACGCAACTAAAATATTTTTTATTAAAAAAAAGAAATGAGCCTTTATATTTAATTTTTATTCCGACGTTTTACGTCACAAATCTACTCACATGTATCAAACGCGACCAAAATATTTTTTATAAAAAAATGAGCCTTTATATTTAATTTTCATTCCGAGTTTTTAAAAATTTATTTGGTCAACAAAAAATATGTGAATATTTTTACCCGTAATTTTGAAACTGAAGAAATTTTTAATAAAGAATTTTTTTTTAAACAAAAACAAACTATGTAAAATAAAAAGCGGCATCTTCTCCTACTACTAAAAGATTCTGAGCTGCACGGGCAACGCCGGATTATGATGCTAGTGGGATATATAAAGACAAGACAAAAGTTATATGTACTTTCACCATAGCAAATATTTACGACTATTACACTGCTTTCTGGTCAGGTGTACTCATAATTGGTACTATTTTAACGATGTGATCGAAATGTAAGCTTGATCGAGTCAGTTTTATTGGAAAGTGTGTCAAGGGCTGGAATTAATTGGAGGCTTTTAGCACAATATGGCAAGAATAGACTACCGCGTAGAAGTATGTATGAGTGGATCGAGAAGTTTAAAAGTGACCAGGGAAACGTGACAGACGAAGAAAGAGCAGAAAGCCTGTCACCGACGAGAAGTTTCAACAAGCTCGATAGAGGTTAATGGCAAACGGGAGCGTTATTACCGATGAGGTAACATAATCTCCACAGATTCGAATCACTGCTGTTTGTTTCTCGACTTAACCTTGTGTTTATATAGTCTACAAAGCACATAAAGATATATGTCAATATCTGTATTATCCTTACAGCTGAAACCAAAGATAACGTTCATGCGATCTAAACATCATGAAGAAGCTATGTAAATGACGCAATCGAACAGATTGATATTGCAAGATATTAATCAGTACTTTGATCTCCACAAAGAGTTCTCTAAAAAGTTTTAACTGAAGCTCATATTATAACATTATGTGATACACTTTCTTCGCCGAGTTTTTCTTTTTTTGACTGGCGTAGAATTTACAATATGGCAGGCTTTTGGAGGTGCATATCTGAAAACAACTAATTAAAAAAGGATGTATACCCATATTTTATAGATTATGCAAACGTGATTGATAAAGTATGGCAAAACACTTATTTGAACTAATAGTTCAGCGTGATTTATTTGGCAAGAATATCAGAGTCATACAGAACTTATACTGAAAGCAAAACTCCCACATAGGGATAGAAAGTGGAATCAGCACATGTGCAAAAAAGCAAGGGGGGTATACAATAACGAACTTATTAAACCTTTACAGTGAAATGATTATGAGGTAATTAGAATACTTGACAGAATTTATTATTACAAAAATGTGACCAAAAGTAGTAAAAAAGCCAAAGGACTAAACATTAATTATAAGATGACAACCTAGAGTTGTTAGCAAATGGAACAGCCCCATATGTAAATTATAAATTGGAGGTACCATCCTCATTCAAGAACAAAAACTTAAATAGAAATAAAGTCATTTAACATAGGATTGAAAATGCAGCACCGAAAACCAAGGGCGCAATGGAGTAGCGTAAGATGTCTTTTAAAAAGTAAGCAGAATAATAAGAAACAGAAATATACCTTTCGAAACAAAGAAGCAAGTACTGGACTCTTATGGAATATATGACCACCTCTATGACAGTGAATCCTGGACTATATCTTCAGAAATGAAAGAGAGACTTGAGGTAACAAAAATGTGGTTCTACAAAAGGATGCTGACAATACCACAGAGTGAACAAGTTAAAACAATCGAAACAAAAACAGAACACATATATTTTTAGATTCAGAATAAAGCCTTTTCTAGAAGTCCTAATAAGAGTGTTCTAGAAGTTCAAATAAGAATATTCCAGAGGTCCTAATGAAAATGTTCCAGACGTCCTAATAAGAATGTTCCAGAGGTCCTAATGAGAATGTTTCAGAGGTCCTAATGAGAATGTTTCAGAGGTCCTAATGAGAATGTTCCAGACGTCCTAATAAGAATGTTCCAGAGGTCCTAATGAGAATGTTTCAGAGGTCCTAATGAGAATGTTTCAGAGGTTCTAATGAGAATGTTCTAGAGGTTCTAATGAGAATGTTCCAGAGGCCCTAAGGAGAATGTTCCAGGGTTACTAATGAGAATGTTCCAGAGGTCCTAATGGGAATGTTTCAGAGGTCCTAATAAAAATGTTTCAGAGGTCCTAATAAAAATGTTCCAGAGGTCCTACTGAGAATGTTCCAGAGGTCCTAATCAGAATTTTCTAGAGGTTTTAATAAGAATGTCCCAGAGTTTCTAATGATAATGTTTTGGAGGTCCTAATGATAATGTTTTGGAGGTCCTAATGAGAATGTTCCAGAGGTCCCAATGAGAATGTCCCAGACGTCCTAATGAGAATGTTCCAGAAGTCCTAATGAGAATGTTCCCGAGGTCTTAATGAGAACGTTCAAGAGGTTCTAATGCGAAAATGACTCTTAGAAAGGCTGACACTCACAGAAGATATTGAAGGCAAGAGGGACGCGGGAAAGTAGCTATATAATCAACTTAAAGTGTGTGTGTAAATGGCTAGTAAAATAGGGATTAGGATAATATGACAATAATAAATAAGTACTAAAAAGGACAAGATTTTGCAGTAATCCACATCCTGAAGGGTCAAGGCACATAGAAAAAGAAGAAAATAGCTTATTACGAATATACTGGAATTAATCAATCAGACAGAACTTTTATTTGGTTCAAATTCGTAGTATCTGTAGCCTCACTCAACGTTTTCTTGATTGTTTTTTTTTTACAGTGAAGTTCACCCTATCCACCGTCAGGGGTCACTTGAAGTAGAGGGTCTAAATACTGTTTTTGCGGATAGGTAGAAAAAATGAACAAATTCAGACTGTAGTGATCGGAGAAGCATCCTATTAGGAGTCGATTCCCGAAAACAGTGTTTTGCTGGAAGAAACTTACTTCTCACCAACAGAATACAAAGGGAATAAAAGTGGTTTATTACAATAAGAGTAACATAGAAGGTCCTAGCTGTGAAGGTTAGAACTGGGTGGACTAAAGAATGTAGTTCTTCTGTGCTCTTTCCATTGAAGTAAGTATAGAGCAGCGAGAGGCTTGCCACGTCCGTACAGTGATTGAAAACAAGTCCGGAACGTGTGCATGGAATTAATCAATATTAAACATAGGGCATAAATGACGTGCAAACCTTTAAAACTGAATAGCAAATTACGCCTTACAAAAGGAGGAAAACAAATTATTAGGAGACAGGAAAATAGCCTTGACTTTCGATACAATACGGTTTTTCCCATATGGCAACGAATACTGATCGCTTTTTTCACAGAAGAAATAGAAGCATGAACGTACCATGGACGAAAAATTTGAGCAACGTGGAAGCTTTACAGAAAAGGGTATTTAAATTCAGAAAATGGCAGTAAACATTTCTGAAACAGAAAAGAGAGAAAGAGACAGTGGAGAATTTGATACTCACAGGGCGTATTGGAAGCTGTAGAGGCAGAGGGAAACTTCATTGTTTTTCTCTGCCTGTCAAGATGTCCCGAGCTCACGAATTAGAACAGGTAGTGGAATGAATAGTAACGATATAAACATATTAGAAAGGTATTTAGGGTGGAGAGAGAGAGAGAGAGAGAGAGAGAGAGAGAGAGAGAGAGAGAGAGAGTGTGTGTGTGTGTGTGTGTGTGTAAAAATGAAGATGACGGAAAAACGGGAAGATGACTGGCATTCCTCGGTGTCTACTTTTAGATTTACATACGCCCTACCCATGATATTGAGCCATTTAACCCATAATTATTACATTTTCTTTTCATAACCGGGGATAAGAATACAGCAGAAATGAGATGAGAGCATGAGAGAGAGGATGAAAGTTAGTGAGATAGGAGATGACTATTGATTTGAAATTTAAATTCTTGAGGGTTGTAGTTGTCGGGGAAGAACATAAATGGAAGGGAATTCCACAAGTGGGAAGTGCAAGAAAAGAAGCTGCTTGAGTAGAAATTGCGTTTACATCAAATAAAAAGGGTGGAACCTAGTTGCTAATCTTGTGGCTCGAGTAAATTCGTATATTGGTGGCACCAGTGAGCTAAGTTCATCAGAGCAGAAGCCATGAAAGTATTTGTAGAAGTGACACAGGGAAGCCACATTGCGTCGGTGAGAAAGTGACTGTATCCGAGCTACCAAGTTGGGATCGATCACGTTACAGATTCTCCGTTCAATTTTGTCAAGTACCCCTAGGTGGATAGCAGGAGCACCCGACCAGATATGGTAGTAGTATGCAATGCGTAGGAGGAGGGTAGGTTTGTATATGTGCAGGATTAAAACTATCTAAACATGTACAATTAAATATAAGAGACAATGAATGTCTATTATATTTAATCATGAGCAGTTCTAAACATCGTATTTCGATTTTAATTTCACGTGAAAATAAAGACGAAAATTCTCCAACATTTTCTCTCTGAAGATGGCTCGTGTGAGCCGAAAGTTTAGAACCAACTCCTTAAAAAATTATCCAAATGTTGGAGAATTTTTGTCTTTATTTTCACCTGAAATTAAGGCCAAAGTACGATGTTTAGAATTATTATATTGTATATATATTATAAAACTTATTGTATTATATGCATATTAATGAAATATATGAATTAATCATATTAAACTCTCAAACAGGCAAGCCCTGGTAAACTTCTCGCTTCTCTATCGCTACTATTATGAAAAGAACTCGGAAGAACAACATTTCCGCCAGGTTCAACCTCGCCACACCTCTTCCATCGTAGTAAACCACCCATATTGCCCCCGTATTCTATCGGCAAGAAGTCAGTTACACTTGAATAGCTTCTTTCCGCAAAACACTGTGGAAATGGCTTTTAATAGGATATCTAACAAGACACTACATTAATCTGTTCAATTTTAGAATTAATCGTTATCTCCGGCTATCCTTATAAACTTCCACTTAACTTAACCCTCTACAATATATAATTTTAATGTAAGCTTATAGTTATGCTTTAATGTACGTGAGAGCGAAAGAGATAGTACGTAAATAAGGACTTGTAGGTTTCCTCCATGATATTTTAACATATAAATATCGCATAACTGAAAACTGCTTTCTTGTTATATATATATATATATATATATATATATATATATATGACAAAGCAGCAGTTTTAAGTTATGCATTATTTCTATGTTAATATATATATACTTAGATGACTGACCATTTGGGAATACCAGGTGCTGTAAATGTAGGGACAAAGAATGGTCCACCGGTCCTCCAGCTAACAACCCTGCCCCATAAAAATAAAACAGTATGATACGGTAACAGTAACAAAAAGTTTCTGCCCTACACACCATTATGGGTAGCGGATGATGATGATGATGATGATGATGATGATATATGTGGTAATATTTTTATTGTAATCTTACAAAATATAGTTTTACTACAACACAAGTTCCGTTGTGTTTCTTATTAGCACCTCGTCAGGTAGTGAGATATTTTTTAATGTTAGGAATCATTGTAAATAGAAAAAATATTTCACTGTCTGACGAGGTGCTAATAAAACAGTACCGAAACAAAACGGCTCTTGTGATTCAGTAAATTATGTTTCATTATAAACTTATAATGAAGATATTACCCTATATAAAGCTCTACTAAGTATCGAGCACTCTTAGTAAAATAAATTACTACAAACAGTGGACTGCCAACATATTAGTTTGTATTACTTCTATGATATATATATATATATATATATATATATATATAAAGTGAGAAAGAGACAACGGTAAAAGGATGAACGTGGAATAAGCATTTTTTGGTGCAGACAAGAGAATAAGACAATGCAGTTAAAACTTGTGTAAATTAACTGAAACAACTGCTTTAATTTCCATTATCTCAACATACAAGTTTTAAGCCAAGTTGAGTGACAGGCTGTAATCAATTTATAATTTTTAATTACTCATATTAGTTAATTTGCAGTGGTGTGCAGGAATATAAATCTATATAAATCTATTTTCGGCGTTTATGGTGAAATTTGTTTGACCTTGAAAAATATTTCGTCATCCGTGATTGCATCAGAGTTTTTTCACGCCCAGACACTATTGTCTCGACTGTCGATTAGTTGTTCTAATGTCATTGTCTGCGATGGACGTTATTCCGAGAAAACGTATGAAAATTGTAATGCTGCAAGAAAACAATGACAAGCTTTACAGAGAGGTCGTAGATGTTGCTGGTTCCATCCATTTAACTGGCAGTTACGTCATCAAGGCGAAGATACAAACTGGATCAGTCAGTCCAAAATGTAAAGAAAAACAAAGAGAAGAAAAGCAACGCTTACAGACGACGTATACGGGATCAGTGAAAGTGTGAAAGATCCTACGAAGATATTATACGTTTTGTTTTAATTAATTTGCTCAAGGGAGTACAAAGAATATGTATACTAAATTAAAACTTAATAATTGCACCTGCTTCTAACATCCTACACCACCTTAATTATAATTCATAAAACCTTTCTTAGTCAACAAATTCTTTTTGTTAGTTAAACCTGCTTACACGTAAGTAAGCATGATCCTATGTGAGCATATACAGTGTGATTGAAAAGTAACTCTCTTCATGGTGGTGCAATGGTTAAAATCGAGGAGCCGAGTTCGAATTACAGTTTAATTCCTTGCATCCACTTACTCTCAAACACCTTTGGGAAAGATATTAATCCGTCTCTTCCCTCTAGTCATGGGTTAAATAACAAGACAGATTGGGTTCTATATCCTTGGCTGGTAACCAGTCTACCGCAGAAAGCAATGACAAACTACTTCGGGATAATATTCTGCCCAGTCAGTCATGTCTCTTTCGAGACATGATCGCTCAAACGTGCATCACGTATGGCACTTAACTGACTGATATTTAGTAACTATAAATTTTGCAAGAAATGGGTATGAAAAAAAAATAGCAAAAAAAAACGCGCATAATATGAAGAAATTTAAAATTCGATATAGACACCAGATTTCGTTACTAGCTTCTCGAGTTACCAGTCGCGTGAACTAATTTCACCAGTGATTTTTGAGGTATGGAAGACATAACATCTTGTATTTACATTTATGTTCTTATAAAGTCTTCGTTTGGTACAGTAGACTTACGCTTTTAACCAAACCCAGGGAAAATATCACGACACCTGGCTTGCCTGTAATGCATAAAATTGGGAGTTACTTTTCAATCACCCTGTATATAGATGACAGGCAAAACAGCAGGATGAAAATTAAAACCTAGCAAATGGCTGAAGAACCCATGGGGCAGCTACCTAGAGGCTGTCTCTCATTAAACCACCGTAGAGAAATCAACGGGAAACTACTCTACTATTAATCCCAAGAAGTATTATCGCTATTATCAAAATATATACGAAATATACGGCGATTTTAGGAATTAACTCCTCGCTTGGTAAGAGGCGACATGTGCAACTGGTGTCGCCTGACCTGTATCAAGCAACTGATACCAGCACACAAAAAAAAAAAATATATATAAATAACAGTCAAAAAATGGATTTAAACTTCGTAAATTGTATAAAATTACTCGGAACTTATTCACGGCCGGTAAAGGAACAACATGAGCATCATGTGTTGCCTGATAGTCTATCCAGCGACCGATCGAAAGGAAAAAATACTCGGGAAATGGGTATAAACGGCAGAAAAAAGTATAAAATTTGTCGGAACTGATTCCTTGACGGTAAAGGCAGGACATTAGCGACAGAGGTCGCCTGACTGGTATCCAACGAGCGATGGGAAAAAATACACTGGAAATGGATTTAAACGGTGGAAAGGGTATAAAATTCCACGTAACTGACTCTTACCGATAAAGGAACAACTTGAGCGACAGGTTTGTCTGATTGGCTATCCAGTAACTGATCGTATCAAAGAAAATATAATGATCGGGAGATAGAACATTCGAACGTTACACTATTGTGGCAAATTGTAAAATGTAAAACGATAGATGAGTAGATGAAATTTCATCATTTCAAAGGTTTGTAAAACTACCTGGCCAAGCAACGGATATTTTGTCATATAAAGGCCGAGCGAAAATTAATAAAAAATATGTAGATTTATACGATATGAAAACATTAAGAAGAACGTTTCGGGATACTGTCAGTTATCTGGAAATTAACTTTATTGTAGTTAAACTGAAAGGAAAACCTTTCATCATATCTATTATTATCTTGTGAGTACCAACAGCACAAAGTTCGGAAGAGGAAATCGAATATTTTTACTTCATATTAGGCAACAACAAGGATCAGTGTAAATTTTTAAAAAAATAGTATCAATAAAGACTTGAATGCTAAAGTAAGCAATATGGAGAAAGGGGGAAATATCCTGCGAATTTGAACTAGAAACCCGCAGCCAACGCGGCTAAAAATGGGTTCAATGGTGCAGAGCTAATGATCAGTTAATTGACAACACCTGGTTCCAAGAATATCCAACACAATTATAGACATGGAGAAAGCCAGGAGGAGAAACACAAAACCAAATCGACTACACAACTATCGACAAGAGATTCAGGAATTAAGTTGTTCACTGTAAAGCTTCTCCATTTGCCGACTCCGGAAACGATTATATCCGTTATATTTAAAATAAGAATTAAACTACGAAATTGAAGAAGCCAGGCGCAGTACCCAAATTGTAATGCAGAAAAACCTTGAATTACTTGAACCTGAAGAAGAAATACTTGGATAGTGTAAAAAGAAGATACAAGAACCAAAATGAAAATTGAAATCCGAAGCAGGACACTTTAGTGACATCAGCAAATGACATAATCCCAAATGAAAATGGGCGAAAAGATAAAAAAGAAAGAAAGAAAGGATCGCAAATGAGATTCTCGACAGGAGGCAAAAGAGACAGACAAGAATGCCAAGACACGGAACGGAATACATAAAACTACACAAAGAAACAAAGAACCAATGCAGGCAGGCTAAAGAAGAATGACTCAACAAATAAGGTAAAGAAATAGGAAGAATGAGTACCACATATAATGTAGAGAGATATACATAAAAAAGTAAAATAAGAAATCGTTTTAACAAAGAGGCGATCCCATAACAACAAAGAAATACCACAAAGCTGGAAATATTAAAACTCAAATTGGAGACTGTACTGATCGGGTTGAAGAGAAAGTAAACGGTAAGGGCATACGGAATAGTGAAGGAGATGCTGACAGCCTTTGACAATTTCGACAGAGACAAGATTACAGAAATAATAAGTTAACTCTAAAACAGTGATAATAATCGGAAGACCTAACCAGATCGATTTTCATAGCAATATCTAAGAAACCAGATGAAAAAGAATGCGAACTTTACCGAACAATAAGCCTAATGAGCAACATAACAAAACTCATCATCCAAATTCTGATGAATAGATCGCGCAGCAGTTTCAGGACAGAGATAGGTCAAGAACAGTACAGTTTCTTCAAAAACACCAGAAAAAAGAACGCAATATTTATGCTCAGATTGTTATCAGCAAGAGCAATGTCAATGTTGAAGGTCTTGAACAAATGTATAAGGACCTGTAGAAATATGCCACATATTTCAGTTAGGGTTGCTAAGCAACTTTGATCTTTTTCGGGAAAGACATTAGAATAATTAAGAATCTTTGTTTGCAGCAAATAAAAAAAAAAGAAGAAAATCTGCATACGGACAGGAAATGAGTCCATCAAAACTAGAAAGTTATATCTTCCCGCCGGGTTTATTCAACCTATACAGCAAAGCAATTCTGCTAAGATTCCTTATTGCCGGCCACATATCTGCCGAGATTCACCATTAGCGGCCACAAACAAAAGTATGATATGCAGATGATATTAAAATCAAGTATATATAAAATCAAGTGTTTATGTTTACTTGAAAAAATTTCAATATTAAAATCCCCCCACCAACACCGGCTACTGAATCTTAGGAGGGAATTCATCAGTAAGTGCCGCCACAAGGCAAATCTTTCGAATACTGAAATTTAGAATTTATATCTCCGTTGACTAGATGTTAGAATATAAATTAAAAGGATTCAATTTAAGTTTTAATCTTAATTTTACCCTAACGTTAACCTTAAAAAGTATTTTAACCCCGCTACCTTCCTATCCCAAGCTCCTTTAATTGCCTATCTTTAAAAAATATGGATTCTTTTACTAAACCCCTTTTTCTTTGGTTAACACATATATGTATATATATATTTTTTTTTTTCTCTAATATTTTTTCTCTAATAATTTTTAAACTGATAACTTCCTGTAATTGGCATTTAGCTCGCTTCTACCTAAAAGGTTTAATCAAATAAACTTAAATAAAACAATTTAGAATCTTATATTGATACCCATTCCTTCTCGCCTAAATACACCTCTTCAAACGGCCCAAAATCTTAACTTTAAAAAGTAATTTAACTCATTTAGATGTCTATCTTTATAAAATATGAACTCCTATTCCCCCCCTTCCTAAATATACCATTTCAACACCCCGTAACCCCGCGACTACCAGCTCTGTCCTTTTCCACTTTGTGACCGTTGTTAACCTAAAACCCCTCCACACTCTAACCCAGGGCCTTCGCCATTTGGAAAAAACAATGTCGCTGACGTGACGTAGAGTCTCTATTAGAGATACTATGTCGAAATGTACATCCGACACCTTTGAATTTTGAAAATTTTCTCTAATTTATATTGGCTCTGTATTCTTAATACATTGAGCTCTCTGCCTGCATCACTTTTTAATGTTAAAATTTTTTAATATTGATTAGGATCAGGTTCTTGGAATTTACTTTCCTACTCTTCCACTTCGGATTAAGAAAAACATATATATATATAGTGTATCAAGGCAGCAGATAATTTTCTAAACATATACTGTTAAATATAAGAGACAATGGATTTTATTATATTTAATCATGAGCCGTTCTAAACATCATATTTTGGCTTTAATTTCAGGTGAAAATAAAAACAAAAATTCTCCAACATTTGGATAATTTTTTGTTAAGGTGGTTCTAATGTTGGAGAATTTTTATATTTATTTTCGGCTGAAATTAAAGCCAAAATACGATGTTTAGAATGGCTCATGATCAAACATAATATACATTCATTTTCTCTCATATTTAACAGTATATGTTTAGAATATATATATATATATATATATATATATATATATATATATATAACGGCACGAAACAAAGTGAGTTATATACTTACAGGCATATAGATGATGACAAAAAATAAGAAACAAAAGAACGACCGGTTTCAATCCTGTTTTTCACCAACTTTTAACGGGGATTTTTAAAAAGTTCTTTTTAGCTTTCAGTTTTCAGTTTTAATGTTCAAATATATTGAAGAATTTTAGAAAATTCCAGTTGAGCCCTGATGAAAGACGGGATTCAAACCGGTCGGTCGTTCTTTTGGTTCTTATTTGTTTTATTCGTCATCACTTGTATACCTGCAAGTATGAAGTTTACCTTCTTTCGTGCCGTTATATATATACTAGCAGTGTAGCGTTGCTCGGGTGTAATGAAAACTTTAAAACTAATCCATGGTCCTGGAGCTCAGACTCAGATAAAAATTGTGGATATGTATTAAGGAAATACAGACCGATAAACAGACACACAAATATCTTGCCTTTTATATATATATTATTATCAATTTTCTGCACTATTGTAAGAACTGCAACCTTGAAACTTCTGAATATCGTTTCATATGTCTTTGTCTATGAGTATATCAAATTTGATTAAAACCGGACCAATCCTTCTATAACCCGATTTTTTCGATTATCGATTTTTGATATTTATCGGGGATACCTCGACACAAAACCTAGCTAAGAACACTTGCAGATGCTTATAGTGCAACTGTGTATATTTTCAAGAAAATCGGTTCAGCCGTTTTGGCGTCTATAGGTAACGGATACACACACACACACACACAGACACACACACACAGATAAAGTTCCATTTATAAATAAGTTAAGATATATGTATATATGAGTGTGTATGTGTTTGTACGAAATCGTAAAAAAAAATCATTCCAATAAAGTTTTTCTTAATTTGAAACATTCGGCTGATGCTTTATAATAATATAAATGGTAAAGGTATTTGTTATGCGCACAACTGAAATTCTTATATGTCCAATATTTTGTCATTCTCAAAATGAGATTGGGTCTAAAGAACATTATTTTCAAAGATTCCTAATTACTTCATTCCTGAAATCATAACAATGAACAATTTTAGGGCCTTCAAAAGAAATTAGGCTCATCATTCTGGGGAAGGTTATATAAACATTTCAAAACGCTTCTTTGTACCTTGCTTCATTTTCATCCATTTTGAAATTTGTATTATCAACGTTTGCATGATATCGTCAGTCACAAAAGATTTAAATAGGAAAGGGGACTAACTAAAAAATGAACGTACATGTCCATTCGAAATTGAGCGTTAAATACATACTGGCAGAGCTGATGATACCTGGAAGAGGAAATAGCTCAACAGTTTCTACAACATTGGACATTGAACAGACAAATTTTTAGCAATTAGTCACACTAAAAAAAAAATCAAATGACGGAACCAAACCAAGACACACTTCTCCCACGCGTTACAATCAATTGACCGAAATCTAACTGAACATTGCTGCCATGAATTGAAAACTGCTGTTCGTAAACAGAAGCCATTGAATCTGAAAGCATTTCATATGGAAAAGCGGTGTGGAAAATGGAGATAAATGCAAACTATTCGATAAAGTTACATAAAAATTTAATGGCAGTGACTGCATCAAAATGCTTTTTAATTAATATTGATGGATGGTCAGGATATATGTATATATCAGAAAGATGAAATGGTTTCCCATTTCATTTACCACAGTTTGCATTCATTTAGACTGGTTGCCATCCGAATCTAAGAAAGAACAATATGCCTTATAAATAATCTCCCCCAGCAGAGGGATGGTGCTAAAAGAGATAGATGGTTGCTTGTTTTGTTTTTATGGCAAATCAACCTCGGGGAGTCATTTATTGCCAACTAAATTTTATTTATTTATTGCTTGTAATACCTTTTACTTTCAACAATTTACTGTTGTTTATATAAGTTTTTGCGTCTAGTAATATATTTTTTTCTTTTCGAGTATCAAAATTCATTGGGATTTGTTTTTAAGGGAAGGGTCTCCGAGTCCAACCCTTGTTATTTAACCCATAACTGGACGGAATGTACGGATTAATACCTTTCCCAGGGTACCAGTGCTTAAGAGAATGCAGGGTATTCAACTGAAATTCGAACTCGGCTCATCGATTTCTCTTTCCGAGCCGATATCCACAGCACCACAACGCGCATCCGTCACTATACGCTTACAGCACCTGGTATTCCCAAGTGGTCACTCATCTAAGTACTGACGTTGCTTAATTTCGGTGATCGATGGAGAACCGGTGTATTCAATGTGATAGGCCGTAAGCCTAGAAGCGATGGATTTCATATCTTTGAAAAAAGCATAAATGCGGAAGTAACCGCAAAGTACTACTTTGGAATCTGAACAGGGGCAGCCTGTCCCAATTTCCGATATTATATCATTTACAAGCTTCGAAAATACGACGATGGTTCACCGCTAGAACAACGTTCATGAAATGACTATTCATTTTTTAGTCAACCCAAAAGAGATAGGTGAACGTTAAGCCATTTTTCATTTATGACCTGGGAAAGATATGTACTCAAATATATGTTCACATGAAAACTCTGAATATACATATATATATATATTTTTATAAGCGTTTCACCCCGAGCAAGGCATGTAACTGCCACTACCGCGCAGGGGGCTACATAGAGTGGAGAAAGGATGATTAAATATAGGAAATGTCAGAGGGTGGGTGATAGGATACCGAGAATGAGGGTTGGGTAGATGAGAGTGTTCTGAGAATAAGTGGGAGTTAGTGTGATAGGAGGTGTCTATTGACCCTACATTTAAACACCTGGAGATTGTAGCTGTCGAGAAAGCAGACTTGTGGAAGGGAGTTCCACAGGCGGGAAGCGCGAGAAAAGAAGCTGTTGGAGTAGAATTTGCGGTTACATCTTATTTGTTTAACTGTAAAAGGGTGGGACCTAGTTGCTAATCTAGTATCTCGTGTAAATTCTTGCTTAGGCGGTACCAGTGATCTAAGCTCATCGGAGCAGAAGCCATGAAAGTACTTGTAGAATTGGCACAGGGAAGCCACATCACGCCGGTGAGAGAGCGGCTGCAGCCGGTCTGCCAAGTCAGTATCAACCACGTTACAGATCCTCCTTTGTATTTTGTCAAGAAGCCCAAGGAGAGCAGCAGGGGCACCCGACCAGATATGCAGCAATATTCAATACACGGGCGGATGGTAGATTTATATATGTGCAGAATAGATTCAGGTGGGAAAATCTTCAGGGCCCTGCACAGGGAGCCGACTTTCATAGCAGCAGATTTGGCAATGGATTCGATATAGTCATTCCATTTGAGGTCCGCCGAAAGTGTAAGGCCAAGGAGGCGTAGTATTTTACTCTCTGGGAGGCTAGCCTGTCCCATGCGAATGGGAGGTAGATGCGATTGTCTATGGTGGTTAGTTGATAACAGCTTCGTTTTAGAGGCATTGAAAATTTACCAGCCATTTCCTACCCCAGGCCACTACGGATTGGAGGTCCCTTTCAAGTACGGCAGCGAGGTTCACTTTGTCGTCCACACCTGGTTTTTGATCGATGCGAGAGTAGATTGTGGTGTCTTCGGCATACATGCCAACTTGGGATCTAATGGTGTCGGGGAGATCATTAATGTACGAAAGAAAGAGTGTGGGACCTAGGATGGAACCTTGAGGGACGCCCGCGTTCCTATGGTATTTTTGGGAGGCATGCCCATTTAATACCACCTTCAATGTGCGGTGAGAGAGGAAAGACTGGATGAGGTCAAACAGATGTCCAGTTATTCCATAGCTCCGCAGTTTGCACAAGAGGCCAGCGTGCCAGACCCTGTCGAATGCTTTGGAGATATCCAAGGCAACGGTTCGGGCTTCACCATTCTTGTCGAGTGCCCGGTATATGTACTCGGTAATGGTCGTTAGCATATCAGCAGTAGACCTGGTGAAGCGAAACCCGTACTGTTTGTCAGAGAGAAGCCTGTTGGCCGTGAGATGCTGAATCACCTCGGCGTTGATAATGGCTTCGAAAACTTTTCCAAAGATCGGAAGGAGACTAATAGGACGGTAATTGGCGGGGTGTGAGGGTTCGCCAGAATTCCTAAATATAGGAATTAAGCAGGAGGACTTCCAACAGGCAGAAAAGCAGGAAGCAGATAGGCAGAGGTTATAGAGTTTAGAGAGGACAGAGGAGAGTTCTGGGGCACATTTCTTCAGTACTATGACTGGGATTCCGTCACCGCCGCTCGCTTTGTGTGGGTCAAGTTGTGCAATTATCATATATGTGTGTGTGTGTGTGTGTGAAAAGTGTATGTATGTAATTATAAATATCAGTATATATATATATATATATATATATATATATATATATATATATATATACCGAATCCGGCACGATTCGCATGTGTATGTTTATGCAAACCTCAGTGACAGAACGAGCGTGCGTGTGTGTGTGTCCTTGCGCGCGTTGATGGGTGTACAAATGTATATATATATATATATATATATATATATATATATATATATATGTGTGTGTGTGTGTGTGTGTGTTTTTGTGTGTGTGTGTGTCTGCGCCTGTCATGACGACAGATTTCCCCCACTTCCACAGAAATACACGAATATAACCAATTTTTAAAAAAATTAACCAGTTTGTCTGACGATCGCAAAAGCGTGAAACCCAGGGTTACAAACTCACACCATATATATATATATATATATATATATATATATATATTACGCTCTCACACCCTGATTGCTCACTCTGGAGGAATGGTAGACTTTGAAAAAAAAAACAGTAGCCAGCCACTCTCGCATATACGCATCGTTCATTCAGCAATGAATTAGAACACTCAGCTATTATTGTAGCTCAAAGGTAGAATCACCGATTGATGTCAATTTGGTCGGGTTTCAATCCTGGCTAGAAGTAATCGGATGGCTAACCGTACTGATGAGATGCGAAGTATATCTGTCTGCGGATGTCTATATATATGTAATCGATTACTAGGAAAACTTGTCTCGGAGCTTGTATTTTTTTTAATTTCAAGCTAGTAGATTCAATTTAATATTTCCAATACGCAAAATATTTTGATGTTTTGTAAACTGAATTTAAATGGTTTTAATGTGATTATTTTTGTGATCAGTACAACAGCTCAAATTCACGACATTGACAAATCTGTGACACTACTACGTAATCCCTTTATTAAAAAATATTTTATTATAAAATGTAGTTTTGTGAAACTTTATTTGAGGAAGATTAGTTTATTTAAAGTTCAATAAATCTAATTTGAAAAAAAAATAATTAGTTTCAGTTTGAAATATCGCAGTAAAACATTTTTCGCAGGAAGGTTGGTGTTTTATAAGCTTTTGATACATTTCTTGGTAGACTTATGTTTTGACAAAATGGTAATTTTTTCCATTCATGATTTTTAGTTTAATAACAGTATCATAAATTAATACAGATGTGTTTAAAAAATAAAGGTTTATAAATTATTCTAAATAGAAGTTTAAGAATGAAAACAGTTCTTGTAAAAAATTATTATTCAACGAAAATTCAATCAGAGGATATGCAAACCTGTCTACTCTTATTCAGAGGGGAGAAACAAAAAAAAAAAATTTTCAAAGTTCAGACGTTACAAGTATAGAGTAGAAAGAGATTTCCAAAACCAGGAATCAAATACTAAACAAGGGACAAATGTCAACTCTTGCTTAAAAGGAATGTGAACCAATAGGTTAACTTCTTTATCCTGCAACTTATTTGAGAGGAAGAAATAAATAGTGATTAAAATTTCAGCGTTCAGGCGAAAAATTTAGGAGTATAGAGTTGAAAGAGATTTTAGAGGAGACCGGAAGCATATTTGAAGGGATTATCAGAAAAAATGCAAAAGATCTGTGGTCCGTATAACATCAGGACGACCTTCAAAAGTGAGTCAACACTTTTCAGACATATTTTCAGCGTAAGAATTCTTATAGAAGAGAACATGACTACTGACTGTGTGTACGTTATCTCATGCAGCTTCGGTAAAAAAAATATCATGGTAAAACTGGCCACCCCCTTCAGATGGTTAGAATTTTGAACTAAAGACTTTATTTCGTTCACCAGCGTAGATTGTTCTAGTTCCACGAGTCATACCACTTCCAGGTACCTCAGTATGTTATCACCCTCTAACCCAACTCCCTAAGTTTCTGTTTATCTCTACTGTAACCAGCTATTGAACTTTTTGGTTCAAGTCACTGGTTCTAACCAACGTTTTTATCTACTGGGCTATATATATTTGAGGACATCACTATGAATTTTAGGGACTTATAAACAGTAAGATTTTTTTTTACCAGAGCTCATATTAAAATTGTTTTTGTAATTGTTTTTTTTCTAGTATTTCGTATTACTGGCTAACATATTGTACTTATTTTTAGTTTTAGGTTTTTTAAGAGATTTTTACATATGCGCTTATTTCTTTAATTTACGTATTTTCCAATAATTTTATTTATTTATTGTTTCAACTTCCATATGTGGTCAGCTATGCCTGATGTCTTTATTTCCCCTGGTGTTACTTTGTAACTACCATGACAGCCAATCGTATCAAACCAATGCCAACGGTCATATAAAAGGTGCGGTATAAATGAATTCGACTTCAAAAATTTTCATCATTACGTTGTTGTTTCAGCATTTAGTCGGGGTGCCATATTGAAGACTTAAACGAGACGGCGCGCCGACCTATACTGCTCATGTACTACAGTAGTGGTACAGAGACAATGCTCCCAGCTTCACCATCAAGGACGAATGGGCTTTCTCATCATAAGATATCGACACTCTTAATGATTATTTGCCGGTAGTTCTTGAGAGTGAAACCTGTTCACTGCACCACAATTTCGCATCTCTAAAAAAAATATTGAAGAGAACCAGTTAGTTAAGATCATACGTGATACACGCTTAAAAGATCATGTTTCGAAAGAGACATGACTGACTGCACAGAAAATTTTCCCGCAGTAGTTTGTCATTACTTTCTTCGGTAGACTGGTTGTCAACCAAGGCTATAGAGCACAATCTATCCTGTTATTTAACCCATAGCTAGAGGAAGAAGAGACAGGTTAATACTTTTTTAAATGTATTTGTGCGTAATTAAATGCAACGAATTTAACTGGAATTCGAACTCCGCTCTCTGATTTCTGGTTCCGAGCCGATATTCACTGCCCATTGAAGAGAGTATGCGGCTAAATACCCATGGAAATTATGCATTTCGCTGTCGGTACTGGTTTGGTTGATTTCGACATGTGATGAAGGCTAAAATGAAAACACATTGAGTGAGATTTTTTTGGATAATTAACAGATTAACAGTGCGGTTTCGTCAAAGACACTGGAACAAGGAACGCCATGTTTATGATTAGGATGCTCTCTAAAAGGATTATACAAATGAAGAAGGACTTATACCTGTGCTTTATTGATTATGCGAAGGCGATTGACAAAATACGCCACAATGAATTGATGGAGATGCTCGGCGGCCTTGACATATTTGGCAAAGAGTTAAGAGTAATCAAGAATCTTTACTGGCAGCAAACCGCTTGTATACATACAGCTAACAAATTCAGCAGATATACAAAGATAGAAAGTGGCGTAAGACATGGATGTGTCTTTTCACCGGATCTGTTCAACTTGTACAGCGAGAATATTTAGAGGACCCTAGAAACTATGCCTGGATTCGTCATTGAAGGCCACAATTTAAACAACCTAAGGTACGCAGATCATGCAGTGCTTATAGCAGACACAGAACGGAAACTACAAGAATCCTACAGAAGGTAGCTGAAGAGAGTGACAAGAAAAGACTACAAATAAACTGCAAGAAAACCGAATGCATGGTCATCAGTAAAAAGGGCAGCCCAATATGCCAAATACAAATCGAGGATACTAAACACAAGCAGGTACAAAATTTTAAATACCTGGGAAGTATTCTAACAGAAGACGGAAAGTGCGACACAGAGAAGTCGAATTGGCATAGCGAAGTTGAGTAAAGTTTTAAGAAACCGAACAATTTCGCTAGAAACAAAGAAGAGAGTACTGGATTGCTATGTGATGTTAGTTCTTAAATATGGCAGTGGATGCTGGACAATATCATCAAAGATGAAGGAAAACTTTGAAACAATTGAAATGTGGTTCTACAGAAGGATGCTGCGGATATGATAGGTTGAGCATATGAACAATGATGAGGTTTTGGAAAGGATGGAAACAAAAAGGAGACTAATATTGAGCATCAGGAAGAGACAGCTGAGGTTCCTGGGACATGCAATGAGGAAAGAGGGCTTGGAAAACCTGATACTTACAGGCCAGATAGAGAGGAACAGAGACAGGAGAAAGCAGCGGATAACATATTTGAAGGGCCTAATCAGGTGAATGATGGAACGAGGGTTGCGTGGCGTAACAGGAGAAGGCGTGCTAAGAGCCACCAGGTATAGGGAGACGTGGAAAGTCATGATTGCCTACGTCCCGAAAGGACAAGGCACATAGAAGAAGAAGACGAAGAAGAAGAAGAATACTTTGTATTAAAATTGTATGTTGATATAATACATCTTTCCAGAGTTAGGTGCTTCATTTTTTTTTAGTTATAGTATTTCTGTCGGAGCCTGTAAAATTATTTTGTACATACGGGTAAAAAACAACGAATATGGATTTTCAAAAATGATAAAAATACTTTAATTATTTCTTTATATGTTAGGAACATTTATAGAATATAAAAAAAGCATCTTGATTTTTAAAAACCGTTAAATATTTTTAAAGATTAAAAGAGACTAAAACCTTAGAAAAAAGATGACCATTTTTACGCACTAGTAGAAGATTTGAGTCAATTTCCCGTGACGCCCGTTAATTTTACAAAAAAAATCTTCCAAGAGAATTCCATTCCACGATGCTTATAGCAAGAAGGAAATAATTTTACGCTCGGTTTGAACAAATTTCCTTAAATAAATCTTGCGTCAAATTCTGTGAGGAGATGAAATAAAGTGAAGGAATGAAGACAAAAAGTGTTTTCCCGTTTAGAAATTTCGATGTTCTCTAACGAAATATCGACTTTAAAAAAATCTTTGCCTGTTGTCTGAATTTATTTGTTTTGATTTAGATCAATTGTTGATCCTGATATCGATTCAAATAATTTTCAGCTACTCTTGGAAATGAGCGAATTAATTTTTTAAAATACAAAGAAAAGAAAAATCCTAAGAAAAAACTATTTGTAGAATTGGGAATATTCTGTGGATAATTAATCGTTGGAATTGAATATCTAGGATTGTTTTTTTTTTCAGCACAGATTATTTTGTCTGGCACAAGGATAAATATCTGCCGCCCGTGTGAAAATTCTAATCCTTATATTGGAAGGATTACCACGCCTGGCATAGATTTACATGCAGCCTTATTTTTGAAAGCATTATTATATTTTATTTCGATCATGTAAGATACAATACATTAATCTTTTACCTTCGGCAACACATATAGTATGTATGCACTACAGAGAAGCTTGTGTATCTTTATTCGAGAATTTCAGACGATGAAGTCTCTTTTTCTAATTTTTTCCCAGTAAACATGTTTCATTAAAAGAGTCATTGATTTTTCGTGTATTTATTTATTCGAATTCGAATTTAAAATATTGTTAGTGAGAAAAATAATCTCCATAGCTGTCAAAATAATAATTCGTTTCTTCCTGCAAAAAGAAGTTGTGTCCTCGATGTGATAAAATTGTGAACCTATTACGTTTGGAGTACCCTTACAGTAGCTTCGTAAAAAATAAGAACAACTAAAAACCTCAACTATAAAATGAAAGCGAAAATAAAAACAAGATTAAACGAGTCAAAAATAATAGTTTTTAGGACATTAGGGTTCCATCCATGAGACTTGATATCAGCATGGAAAGACGATTTTAGTGTTTAGCATCGAATTACCCGAAAACATACCAGCATTTGAACCATAATTTCCAAGGGAAATTGTGTAGACGAAATTGTTGAGAAGTCGATAATTGTCATATTGACTCAAAGTACTAAACTAATGAGTAGATAAATTCCTTATTTTGATTGACAGTCCATCTAAAGAAGGGGTGCTGATAAATTTCTTCTTTTATGTGCTGTGCTTCTTCAAGACGTAAGTGATCACGGCTTTCTACATCTTCATATCCTTGACGATCGTAATACCTGTTCTGTTATCCCACTCAATCCTCGCTCATCTATCCATCTGCTCAAGTCCATGAAATATGTCATGAGTTTCTTTACCTTGTCTCTCTTCGTCTTGTGAGCATCAGGTTCACTGAGCTCTCCTTCCTCATTACATGTCCCGAAAACATTAACTGTCGTTCCCTGACGTTAAGTTATAGTTTCCTTCTTGTGTCCAACCTCTTTAAAAACTTCGTCATACACGCGTGATTTATGTAGACACCGCCTCTAATTAGTTGGCAGTGGACACCTTAAGAGTTATTCTGCCCTTTCTGTAGGTCTTGTTTTTCGTTCTACCAGTTGGCTAATTTCCCGCCTCCCACACACATACTTCGAGTTTGGTAGCCGGTTTGGTCGCCAACTAACCGACAGTTGCTTTTTTGTGACATCACATATACATAAAGTTTATGGGACCTACCCATTTTGGAATATAATGAACTCTTATTATTATTATGAATACCGCGATAATATTCCTCTCGGGGTGGAGTTGAATTGAGTTGAGTTATTTGATTGTTTAGTATGATGAGGGTTGGATGAAGAGGTGTTGGGGTATTTTTCTGAAATGATTTTGGGGAGTTTATGTAGTTTTGGGATAGTGTAGAATGTTGCTGTTTTGGGATTCTCAGGAATAAGAGATTTTATTTTATTTTATGTTGTGGTTCAGGTTCTGAATGAGAAGTGATAATTCTGTAAGTGCTAGTCTGATCTACAATCAAATAATGAAGAGATCTATAAAATTTCAAAAGCCCTTAAAATCACACCACCTGGCAGACCCATAATATCAGGCATTGGTACCCTCACAGAACTTATATCTGGGTACAGAGACAATATCCTAAAACCTTTATTGCCTGACATACCTAGTTGTATTAGAGACACTAATGACTTTCTCAACAAATTACAAAACATTAACTTAGTCCACGATGATAATATCCTAGTAACGATGGATGTTACGTCTCTGTACACGAACAGTCCCCAGGTTGAAGGAGTATCAGCTTGCCATGAGTTCCTTAGTAAAAGCAAATTACCTAACAATCAAATTACAGATATATGCCAATTAATAAATTTCATTTCAACACATAATAATTTTAAATTCAATAACAAACACTATTTACAGATTAGTGGCACAGCAATGGGCATGAAAATGGCACCTAGTTATGCCAATATCTTTATGCACATTCTAGAAAGAAAGATACTAGAGAATTCAGAATATAAACCATCACATTATTTTAGATACATTGATGACATTTTCTTTTTATGGACTCATGGATTAGAAAAATTAAAATAACTTTTTTACTTTCTACAACAACTTCCACAATACAATTAAATTTACCATGGAGTACTCATACACATCCGTCCCTTTCTTAGACGTCATGATAAAATTAAACAAACATACATTTTCCACCAGTCTATACAACAAACCCACAAACCAACATAAATTCCTACACTTTAACAGTTGTCATCCCCTTAAATTAAAAAAATCTATCGTATACAGCTCATTTCTAAGAATCTAACGCATATGCTCAGACCATCCAGATTTTCTATACAACATTAACAACCTAACAAAGCAATTTCTAAAATGTAAATACCCAATAAAAATAATAAAAGAAGCACTAAATAAAACCATCCACATAAATCGTAATACACATCTCACATACAAGAAAAGAAAAAACAACAACCGAATTCCCATGGTTTTTAACCACAATCAATATTCCCACACACTTATTAAAAATTTAAAAAATGATTACAAGAACCTCCAATCAAACAAAAAATCAAATACATTTTTGATAAACCACCCATAAATGCAATGAAACAAACACCCAACCTATCAGCTATCCTCACTTCTACCAAATATCTAAAAAATTCAAACCTACCAGGGAATTTCAAATGTCAGAAACCCCGTTGTTTAATTTGTAAACACTTAGTAAACGACGCAGTATTTTCTCTACCCAACACCAACATCAAATTGCACCCACCACGCCCCACCTGTGACAACCAAAACATTATATATTTTCTCTTCTACTCAATATGTCTAAATAGTGGACATATTGGTGAATCTGAAAATAGCTGTAGATTCTTTTTCAGTAATCATAAACTTAGCATACGCCAGAACAACCAATATTCTCCCATAGCAGTTCACTTCAATCAACCGGGAGACAATAGAAAACTGCAAATGTTTACTAATAGACTCCGATTTTAGTTCTACACACACACTCACGCAGAAAGAAAGAAAAATACTGGATTTTAAAATTAAATACACACAAGCTAGGTTTAAATAGGGACTTAGGTGATTTGAATCTTTATAAATATTTCAATAGCTAAACATTTTTTAGATACACTTAAAAATTTTTCTCTAAAACAAAATTTATAAGTATTATTAAAGATCGGTTTACGTTTACAAATATTTTTTAAAATCTGTCGCTTTCTGCGTCACGTGATGGAAGCAATCTCTCCACAAACGCTCTCGCTAAATACGTTTCTAATTTAAATTTTAAAATCATTTGTTTCTGATGAAGGACCGAGGACGGTCTGAAATATCAAATATAATAATAGAAATAAATAAATACTGTCAGAAAAATACATTTTTAAACTTACAACTTTTTAGTAGTTTTTCCTATATATATATATATATATATATATATATATATATATATATATATAAATTAAAAAAGGATGAATTCAATGATGTTGAATGACCATTTCGATATGAAGATCCCCACGGGGGATAACACATCACCTCAGCAACAGAAAAATCCTTTCAGAAACTGGAGAAAAATCAGTCTACTTTTCCTTTTTAAATAGATTTGCAAAGAAATCAAAAAAGAAAATAAAAAAGAAAAAGATAAAACAAAATAAAATCAAATAAACAAGAAAAGAAAAAATTGACATCGTCTGGGTTCGCAAAAGAAGGAAAGAGAATTGTAACTTAAAAATTAACAGACGACCGTGTTGAATTGATGTAAGCTTAAGCAACACGGGAAAATGGTGGGAGATAAGAGAGATAAAGAAGGGAGGGAAAAAGAAAAGAAAAGAAAGAAAGAAAATTTATATATTACAGACGCTGGACATATTCAAAAACCTAATTTCCCAAAAGCGTTGAAATATTAGAAAAAGGCCTTTACTTAAAAAGGCATAATTATTTTTAAAGGGAATATAAACATATAGGATTTAAAATAAAATTTAAAAAAAAAATTAGGTCATTTGAATTAAACTAAATAAAGACATCGCTAGGTAAAAAAAAAATTTTCATTTACAATTATACATACATACATATAGAAGTACACACATACATACATACATATACACACACACAATTCTACGATTATGAATACATATATACAAACATACACAAACATACATTCAATTTCATACACACTTATATAGATAGAAACACATATATACGCATACACACATATATATGTGTACATACCTATATACAAAAAATTAACACACACACAATATATATGTGTACACACACACATGCACACATATACACACACACACACATATATATATGCATTATACATATGCACCCACACACATACATATAAAAAAATATAAAAAATTAATGAATATTATAAAAAAGAGCATTTAAATAGCTAAAAAAATTTTTTTCACACATAAATACATATATACACACATACATATATACATATATACACACATATATACAAATATGCACATACACACACAAACATACACATATACATAAAAATTATAAAAAGAAAAATTTAAAATTAAAAAATTAAAAATTTAAAAAAAATTAAAAAACTTAAAATTTAAAAATTAAAATTAAAAATTAAATTTTAAAATCCGCCCTATGACGGCACTTATTAATGAATTCCTTCCTAAGATTCAAAAGTAAGTCCTGATGAGGATAATTCAAAATCAGAATCTTTTCTAATAAACATAGACGGCATCTATCACGAAAAGTTTTAGGGGTACAATCTGAGACTATTAATTTCCAGCTGATAATAGGGTCCTGCCCTTCCTCCTTCATTTCCCAAAATCTACGTGATAGTGCCGTCTGGAATCTTTGGTTAGGGTTCGAAAATGAGTACTTGTGGTTGTAAAGTCTCTGTTTGAAATGGCCCGCGGACATGCCAATATAAGTCCGGTAATTGTCTTTGTTGTTAGATGGAGAAATACGGGCTTCATAAATTACATGGGTGGATTTACATTTGCCCTGCACCGGGAAGTTATCCACAGAATTACAATTACATTTATCAACAATTCCGGATTTAACGTCGGTATTATTTAGGTTCATTAAAATATGCCTATTATGGGAATTAACTATATCATCTATATTTGAGGTGCAAGAGTAACTGATTTTTAGGGTGAATTTATTAAAAATTTTATTTAAGGGATTATTATTATTATTAAAATGTTTATCGATTAATCTGAGAAAATACTTACCAATATTTATATTAGTTAGCTTACAATAAGGAGGGTTAAACCAAATTATCTTCCTTTTTCTACATTTTCGGGTGTTTTTAATTTTTGATGATTCTGGGTTTATAGCAGGCTTATCATACGTTAACTTGTTAATAAAACCGCTTCTCTGAAGGGCCTTATCGTAAATTTCTTTACTTGCGTTGAAAATTTTTATATTGGATGATAATTGGTTAACCCTTTTATTTACTATCTTGGGTATTTGTCTTATAATATTCTTGGGGTGGTTGGATAAACTATTTATATAGGTGGGAGAACTATTTTCTTTGAGAAAGGGTTGGTAGGAACCATCATTTAAGTTAAGGGTGATATCTAGATAGTTTACAATTTTGAGATTGGAAGTAACCTCAACCTTAAAACCTAGAAAAGTTAGGGCTCTGATAATTTTCTTATGTATTCTATTAGTGTAAAGCCCATTGGAATTGGGAATACATATCAGTCCATCATCTCGATATAGGCCTATTAGTTTAGGGTCTAAAAATCTACTTAAAATATCTAAAATATAAATACCTATTAGATCTGCTACCTGGGCAGAATCATAGGCTCCCATAGGGACATCAAAACTATCTTCAGGCCCTTTTGTCCAAGTAGAATTATCAAAGGTGAGAATGGATTTTCTAGCTCCTAGTATAATCCTATAGTCACTATCCGAAATATTAACATAACCCCTAGCAAAGTCTAAACATTCCACAAGAAGTTTTTTTGATATAGAGGAATAGAAATCCACAATATCAAATTTAAGGAAAGTGGATTTAGATTTGTCATTGATATTATCAAAACATTTTATGGTATCTAAGGAACTCTTCCAAAGATTCGGTTGTAAATTAGATTGTAACTTTTCTATTAGGTTCTTCAGAACTTCCCTAGAAATTATGCCTAATTCACTTTTAGTGGGATTAATTAGTCTAGTTTGTAATTTATTTTGGAAGTTTGGCTTGTGGTCCTTAAATAAAATATAAGCTTCTTTGGTAGAAATTTTTCCAATTCTATCACTAATATTTAGTTCATTTGCAAATTTAGCCATATCAGAGTTAATTTCCGATAAAATTAGGTCTCCTCTGTCTATTTTGTAATGACTAGTTATACTATTTTTAAGGATATTTAGGTAATTGGAAGTATTACACTTGTAAATGTTATTAGATTTGTCCGATTTTATCCATAGGTCTTTAGAATTCTTTAAGGTATTAATATTCGACTTTAATAAATCCTGGAATTCATTAAAAGTTCCCCGGAACTTGATTTTGGGGATCAAATTAAAAAGGTCTTTTTCAAACGAGTTTAAAAATTTGCATACCGGTGGAGTTCTTAGAGTTTTTAGATCAAAGCACTCTGTAGAATCAGGAGAAGAATCCGTTGAACGCAGGAAAATGTAGGCTTTCCATCGAAGCCTCCTCACAAAACTTTCAATTTTTTTCGTAAGATGAAAGAGAAAGGAATTCATATTAGGATAAGGAATATTCTTCAAAGAATACTCCGGGGTAAATTTCTCCATAGGAAAGGTGGTGTTGTTTTGGTAAATAAACCAAGAGAGCTCAACTACCAAAAGGTAGGAGATATATATATATAGTGGAAACTGCCGTATGCGACCTTATTCGTCGGCGGCCATCTGTTGTTAACGACCGTTTTTCTATGCACGGACGATTTGCTAATGGTAATTGACCCTTAGTTAGCGACCACCTCCAGAACGCGACCAGCTACTAATATCAACGAGTGAAAATTACTGATGAAGCGACCGCTGAAAAAAATTCATTTCGGTCGTACACTGCAAACTTCATAATTAGCAGAAACTAAATGAGTAATATATTTCATTTTGCTTTGATTTAAGCCAGGAACACTTCCTCATTGTTTTGTTATTGTAGTGTTAGATCAAACTTATTTTTTGTTGAAATCTAAATTACTTGAGTTCACCTCACGGTCAAACATCAGCTGTTTTGTACAACATGTATTGCATTTGACCTGTTCAAGGGAGTTATCGCAGTCTCTGTACGGATTTGGATAAATTCAGGAATTGAGAAAATCACAATTATATACCTTCCTCAAATGTCGATGGGCAGCTAACTGAGCGAGATACCATAGCTAGAACGTTTTTGTTTATTTTTAAATCAGCAAGTTTATTTTTTAACTTGGTACCAAAATGTTTGCAATTAAATATTTAAGACGTGGTAAAAATGTAACTCATTCATACAAGTATAATCCTATATCTATGCTTGTAAGCGTAAAAAATGAATAAATAAAAATGAAATACACCGTTATACAGGCAAATTTCAATAAAAAGGCTTACTCAGATGCAGAGTCCAAATTTACATTTGAAGTGTTTACTGAGTAAGTGAAACTTGCATTGAAACTGTTTTACTTTTTCAGTATATACACCCACTTTATAACTAATTGGACTGGCAAAAAAGTGACTTTATATATATATATATATATATATATATATATATATATATATAATAATTGTATGAACGAAAGGAAAACAATTTTAGCTTGCCAACCTACCTGTGTAATTTGTGAGGGTGGCGGATTCATTAGTCTATCTCTTACCGTAGTGTATTATATATTTATGGCACGTATAAGGTAGTGGGAAAAGAGAATGAGGTTATTAAGTTTCAACTTATTATAAATTCGAGTACAACTTTTTACGCAATTTCAATTTGAATGTTCACTGAATTGAGAGAAAATTGAAATTAAAAATAAAATCAGAGAAAGTACACATTTTACTTTTTTCAGTTCTTTCCTTCAATCGGCGTGAAGCTAGATTATGAAAAAATTCGTATATATATATATATATATATATATATATATATATATGTATATGTTGTGTGTGTGTGTGTGTGTGTGTGTGTGTGTGTGTAATACTATACTTTACATGCAAGAAACATAACCTTGTTATCGCGGCAACGGAAAGGAGGAAATTATTATTAGTTGTATTATTATAATTTTGCAGATTAATTGTTGCCGATCGAGCCGAAGGATTTTTTTTGGTTCGTAATTTTTATAAATCGAAAAGAACCAACTGGAAAAAAGTTGTTTCTTCTAATATGAACGCAGGAAATAAATTTATTCTGTTTCAATATGAGCAGAAGAAAATAAGAGATTGCAAATCCAAAGCGGAAAATATAAACGAATTAATATTTTACGGGTGCGTTATTGATAACCAGCCGGGTCAAATGAGGTTACTATTGACAGGTGGAAACAGCATGACTAAGAGAAATACAATTGAAGTCTGAGCTACACAGCCGATAAAGTGAAAATTTAACAAAACATAGTTTTTGGTTGTCGAAAAAGATTGTCACGATAAAAAGGAAATATTTGATAAGTTCAAAAGGTTAAATTCTGGCTATGAGAATAAAGTGAAATTTAAATTTCTCTGAGAAAGTATTTATAAGTCTAAAAGCTAGATTTGTTGACATCAAAAAGGAAAAATCAAAAACAAGGGATTTCATTAAAATAATGCTGCCTGATTAGTTGAACCAAGGGAAGAGACGAGAGAAAGGAGTGGATCGCCCCAAGGACGTAGGCGAAAGTGATTTAATTGGCCAGAGATTGGATTTGTATGAACAACCCAGTGTCCGTAATCCCCAACACAGGTGAAGTAGCGATAAGTATAGAAATAGAGTCCCGTGGAGCGCTGAGCTAAGACAGAGAAGATGACTTACCGCCGCTGCCACATCACACACAGATAATCCTTCTGCAGTTTCCATAAAACATCGGTGTGAAGTGAACAAAGATATTTTTGAATCATCACAAACTTGAAACCTTCGATTGGTGTGAGCTGACATTGCCATCCAGAAACTCGAATTAATGGTAAGAAGAAAAACGCTTCGCAAATTACTACTTACAGAGATTGGACGAAACAGCTGTTCTGTTGTCAGCTAAATAGAAACAGCGGTTGGAAAGAGAAGATTTGCCATTGGTTTTTTCTATTTTCTTTTTGCATATAAAGATTTTTCCGGAAGTTATTCGGGCGTCATTCAATTTATTGTTATTTTTTGTGCGATTTCATTTACCCAATTGAGCATCCAGTCTGGTTCAACTTGGCGGAGAGACATCTAGCGAGATTTCAGCGTGAAATTCCTGAGATCGAAATTCACAGCGTGGGCGGGGTAAAACCCCGTTGAAATAGTCGACTCGAAGACCAGCTACTGATTCGAAGCCATCTACGACCAGACGGCGAGAGTGTGTTCACATATTAAAGAAAGAAGAGAGAGAGAGAGAGAGAGAGAGAGAGAGAGAGAAAGAGAGAGAGAGAGAGAAATGCAAAGAAAAGGAAGAGAGTAGACTTGCCGCAGAGTTTCCTAAGCTAGAATCACACAACTTTAAAAAAGAAAAAAAAATTAAGAACAGCAAATTTATGCCGTTGGTGTTAAAATGTCGCCTACCATATATTTCAATAACTATGCTACTTAAAGCTTGTAAAAAAACGTTTATAATGATATAAAGTTCAATTTGAATATTCACAGGTTGAGAGAACTTTTAAAATTAAAAAAAATTAGGCAAAGTACACATCTCACTTTTTCAGTTCTCTTCAATTGGTGTTAATCTTGATTATAAAAGTATATATATATATATATATATATATATATATATATATATATAATGAATGAACGACGCATATATATATATATATATTGTAATATATCACATTATATATATATATATATATATATGCATCGTTCATTCATTAATGACTTTGAACACTCTCAGCAAGTGGCGTGTGTTAACATTGTATATAACACCTTAAAGTCCGTCTTCTTCTACCGAGCGCCCATAGCTAAGGGTAAAATCACGAAATGATGTCAATCCTGGCTAGAAGCATTCGGATGTCTAAAAGTCTAACCGTACTGATGAGCTGTGATACACCAAAACAGATCTGTCTGCGGGCGACTATATATATATATATATATATATATATATATTAACGAAAGAAAGAAAGAAAGAAAGAAAGAAAGAAAGAAAGAAAGAAAGAAAGAAAGAAAGTGAGAGTGAAAGAGACATGGTAATGTCCATTCATAAAGTAACTACTACTGGCTACTCGTAAGAATGTCCCAGCCTTAAAAGTGTTAAAATGACTGAAATTCATTTCTTTTTCAATCAATGTGAGTTAATAATGTGCTACAGGTAAAAATTGAGCGCTTTGAGTGAATGTAAATATCAAAATACAAGGTACGGTAGAAATACTTCCCACACAAATACCTCTCTAATAATTATAAGGTATGAAGATGTTATTGATGAAGACATCAATGATGAAGACATCATTGCCACTAATATCTTTTCATTATGTGTGAGTTATTTGTGGGGGTTATATGTAGAAGGTATTTCGGTCACACCCTGTAAAAATAAAAGTGCAAAAAAATAACAAAAGTATAAGAAAAAAAGTAACAATGGATAAAATACAGGAATGTAACATTTTTTAACTAATTAAGCACTAGAATAGGCACCTATTTTATAAAATTTGTGAGAAGTGGACAGCAGAGAAAGAGCGAGTGTGGATTGAATTCACAACCCTAGCGAATTCCTCTACGAATAATTTTCGCTAACTTCGCTTCTTCTAGCATAATTGCGAAAGACAAAGTGAAAGATGAACTAATTATATAGCTAATTGGATAGCGACATGAGCTTTCTGATTAATGGCCTACTGTTCGCTTAGTTAGGCGCAATCTCACTGTAATTGTTTTTTTATTTGTTCTCTTAATACTATGAGTGTCAAAGAACGAGTTATGTGACATAAATGTAAGGACGAGTGAGAAAGGAATAAAGATTATGAAGCTGAGGAGGATAGATATCGATTGATCCTGGACGTGAAAAGGTTAGCATTGAACTGTTCAAGAAATCATTAACGCGGGAGTTTGTAGTGCAAAGTAGCAGCGCCCGGAAAAAAATGTTTGATTAAAACTTTGTCTTTTTTAATTTGAAAGATAAATACGGGATTCCAGAGAATGAAATTGCGTATCTGCATAGCAAAATTGCCTTTTGTAATGCCTGTAGAAATTGCTTTTTAATCCAATAAAATCTACGAAGAGGATGATTAATCATATATTATTACTTATTGTAAGAGATCACTCAATTAGACTCAGCTTGCTCATTGACAATTGTTCATGCAAAATAGTGAATGCACTGATATGTTTAAATTCTATGCATATCTTATGCAACTTCAATTTACGATTGGACAAAATTAATTTGTGGGAATTTTTTTCGGGACAACTGCCGATTTTGGGTGACCTGAACGCTCAGCATCATTTGTTTTTGTTTGACTGACTTATAAAGGTGATACAATTAAAAAATCCATATAATCTTTTCAAAGAACTAACTTTCAAATGACACGTGTCAATATTTGGGGCCAATCGGATTATTAGTTTACAAATGACAGTTACTTACGTTAAGCTACTATTGCAAATTTTTAAAACAATGGAAGTATCTGAATTTCCTGTGTCGATACAGCATTGCTTTCTGATAGAAAAATATTCTGTTAAACCAAACCAATGGCCTGATAAATATTATTTGGACATTGCACGTCACAAACAACGGTTAAAGGGTGGTATCCTCACTTTAAACGTGGTCATACAGACACAAATGATTCTGAACACTCAGGTCGGCGAAAATCCGCAGTTGTCCCGAAAAAAAAGTACCCACAAACTTGTTTTGTCCGATCGTAAATTGAAGTTACGTGAGATTGCAGAGAATTTAAACATATTAGAAGGTAGTGCATTCACCATTTTGCATGAATATTTGTTAATGAGAAAGCTCTGTTCACAATAGGTGCCGCGTTTGTTCACAGTAGAGACAAAAACAACAACGCGTCGACGATTCAGTGCGTTGTTTGCAACTGTTTCAACGCCAAAAGAAGTAGTGTTTGCGTAAATAATGACAATGGATGAAACATGGATCCACCACTTCACTCCGGTGTCAAATCGGCAGTCAGCTGAGTGAAAGCTGTCCAAAACGACCGAAGACGCTAATAACAGCAGGCGCGGTTTTGGTCTCCATATTTTGGAACACACAAGGTATTTTGTCCATCGATTACATTGAGAAAGGAAAAGCCGACAATAGCGAATATTACATAGCATTATTGATGAATTTGATAAAAGAAATTGCCAAAAACGGCCACAAATGAAGAAGAAAAAAATGATCTTTTACTAAAACAACGCACAGTGTCAAGTCGAAGACAACGATGGCAAAACTACATGAATTGCACTTCGAATTGCTTCCGCATCCATCTTATTCTCCAGATCTGGTCCCCATCGACTATTGGCTGTTTGCAGATCTCAAAAGAATGGCCCAGGGAAAGAGCTGTTGCTCTAATGAAGAAGTGATATCGGAAACTGTATTTTAAGGTCAAAGAAAAATCGTTATCCAAAAAAATGCATCAAACTTTTAGAGAAGCATTGGAATCAATGTATCATCCTAGAAAGATACTATGTTTTTGAATAAAGTTGAATTTTGCCTAAAATTGGTTGTTTATTTAGTTAGACCCGACATTTATTGAGTAATGTGATATATTACAAGATATTGTAAATATATGTGTATTGTGATGTGTTATATTAGATTATGTTTTAACTGTAAGTATATTATATATACAGTTTAATTATATTATAAGTATGTCACATAATGATATGGTTGTTTTTGACTAGAACTGTTTCCAACACAAATGACGAAGTAATTGCTTGATTTTTTTAGATAGATAATCTAGAATTCTAACGAGTTCTCGGAAATTGTTTAATTCTTGCGTTAGCATAAAAGAAATTGTGTCTTATTCTTTATGATTTCACTTGATAAACATATAAGAAAGATATTTCAATACCAGTAAAACTAATAGAAGTAATAGAATTTCTAACCTATTAAAATTATCCAAGTTAATGACACATGTTTTTAGGTTTACTTGTTTTTTTAGTTCCTTTTACTCCACTGACAACCCTTGTTGATTAAAATGTAGTAAAATTGGAATATATTTGCTTCTAAACAAGGTGCTTATATAAAACTAGCAGTATAGCCCGGCGTTGCTCGGGTGTAATGAAAGCTTTAAACCTAATCCATGGTCCTGGAGCTCAGACTCATTGGACGTTGGCACGAAAGACTAAAAAGCAATAGTTGTTTTCAGTTAAAGCGAAACCGTAGACTGAAAGAAAAATGAATGGATGTATGTCAAATTTTTATTTCCTGGTATCGATATCAAATAAGTTTCTTTCGTCTTAAACTGAATTTTGAAGGCTAAATAAGTCCTCTGAGTAAAAGTGTCATGGCTGAGACTAAGAACTACAATTATACCAACTTAGAGCCAAACCCGATTTAAAAACTAAAATAAAAGGGCTGAAAAAATGCAGACATACAGGCAGATAAACAGAAACACACACAAACATCTTGCCTTTTATATATATATATATATATTACCAATTTTATGCACTATTATAAGAATTTCAACCTTGAAACTTCTGAATGTTGTTTCTTATGTATTTGTCTTTGAGTGTATCAAATTTGATTAAAATCGGACCACTCCTTCTATAACTCGATTCTTTTGATTATCGATTTTCGATATTTATCGGGGGTACGTCGATACAAAATCTAGCTAAGAACACTCGCAGACGCTTATAGTACAACTGTGTAAATGTTCAAGAAAATTGGTTCAGCCGTTTCAGAGTCTATAGTTAACGGACACATACACACGCAGACAAAGTTCCATTAATGAATAAGTTTAGATATGTTGTCTGAAGTAATTATAAGTTAAATCTAGTAAGTCTTATTCTTAGAAGCTTTACGCAACACACACACACACACACACACACACATATATATATATATGTATATATATTTATATATGTAAAATTGATTTATTCAGTGCATTTTTCACCGCTGCACTGTGGTCATCACTATCTTCCTTCGCACAGTTGTGGTTCGGGTTTAAATTCAGGGTAGAATAGCGAAATAGTTTCCATATGCGATGGATTGAGGAATTTATTCTTCGGAATAATCCAACTCATCCCACCCGGGGTGAATGCCGCCTCAGACAGACTGACAGACAGACAGACAGACAATGTAATGGCTTACCGGTTTTTTCTGTACCAGGGATGTTGAGGTTATCCCAACTATCTTCTTAGAAGTTTAAGAAGCAACATTTACAAGGCAGCACTTGGTTTGAAACCGAATGTTTACTTCTCTTAGACTAGCGATGGTATATGGGAAATGT
Source organism: Ascarosepion bandense (assembly GCA_037127315.1). Classification (NCBI taxonomy): domain Eukaryota; kingdom Metazoa; phylum Mollusca; class Cephalopoda; order Sepiida; family Sepiidae; genus Ascarosepion; species Ascarosepion bandense. The sequence continues at coordinate 7,280,669 of JBBBDQ010000598.1, forward strand.
TCACTGCATGTTCCTTCCAGTCGCGGCTGTATCCACAAGATCTAAATTAATTCTTTTCATTACATCTCAGGACAGCTTGGAGGCATAAATTGCCCGAAATTTGCAAGTGTTGACTGCCAACCCGTGTTCGGGGGCCCACTCCATGTTTTCTACCTTCTATAGCAGTTTCTGTGTTTCTAATATGGCTGAAAGACAGTGGATGTTTAAAACCAGGAATTGACGCAGTTGCCACACACATACTCACATAGACACACACACATACATATACAGATACACATATTTAATTTTCATTTTTTACAATTTTTGTTCTGGAGATTAGAAAGAGAAGACAACTTTATGATGGATTCCCAGATCTTAAAGCAGTAACGTTGAAAAAAAAAACTTGTCAGTGGTTTATTTATAACAGATGAAGAAAGTAAAATGCAAGCTAAAAAGTAGCATTTCATTCGCTGGATTTCGTTTGATGAGAAGCCTAGGATGAAAGAAAATTTTGAATGCAAAGAATAATAAAAATTTATTAAGAGTCCGTGTCACGAGCCAAGAAAGACAATGGCTTCTCTCTCTCTCTCTCTCTCTCTCTCTCTCTCTCTCTCTCTCTCTCTCTCATCTCTATATATATATATATATATATATATATGTCTATTGAGGCAACAATCGCTATTTTATGCAAGTTTCGATAAAAATGACTGGACAAGGGGATGTAGTTATCGTCTTCATGCTATTTTATTAATCATTTCACCCCGAGCAAGGCATACCACTGCCGCTAAAGCGTAGGGGCTTACATAGGGGAAGGTGCTCAGAGAGCGATTGGATATAGGAAATATCAGAAGGAGGGTGATAGACGAGTAAGGAGGTACATAGGAAGAGTGTTTGAGGGAATGGGTGCGAGTTAGTGTGTTAGGAACATGAACATGAAAGGGAGACTAGCGGCGGCTCTGGAAAAAAGAGGGTTCGTTTGTGTCTGGCTTGCAGGGCAGTAATCGGATCCAAAGAAAGAAGCACCGCCATCATATAGAAAAAAAAAACAATACTCACCGCTGTCTTAATAATCCACCTTCAGCCCATTCTAAAGGAAAAAAGAGAGGAGGCCCCCGAGTGGAATTTTTATAGACTGAGGAAATGGATTATGGGTAGAGTGTCATAGATAAAACCGACCGACCGATTTCACCCGGCAGTTTTTGTGGCGTCAATTTCTTGGCGAGAAGCTGAAGCAGAGAGAAACAGTGAAAAGGTGGAAGGAGGAAAGTGGAGGAGGAAGACGAAGAGGCGTAGCAAGAAACCAGCTGGGAGAGCTTTGGATTGAAATCCAACGGTCTGTGGTTCGATCCTGGCTCTGCACTCATTAGAAGAAAGTGTGCAACAAGCTATTTCGGCCTAATGGGGGACAGGTTCGACCTGAAATTGATTCCAGAGTTCAGTGGCTCGACCCCAGTACTTGACTGGGTGGAAAAAGTGGAACTGCATTGTCTCTTGTCTGGTGTCAAAAGCATTGAACATGTGATTCCTCTGCGTTTGTCCGGTGGGGATTTCGCTGTGTATCACCAGCTCAGTGCTGAGGAAAAACAGAATTATGAGAGGATCAAGGCAGCCCTATACAAAGCGTTTGCTATCGACCCCGCCACTGCCTGGGAGCAATTTGAGGCAAGACAATTACATCCTGGCGAAACTGTGGACGTATATTTGGCCGAGCTGACGAAGTTGACGGTGTTGTTCGGTGGGCTGCCCGAGCGGGCCTTGGCATATAAATTTCTGGCGGGGCTCCCAACCGGAGCAAAACAGCTCCTGCAGGCGAGCTCAAACATAACCTCGTTGTCCCTTAATGACCTGGTGGACCGAGCCATAACCGTGATGAAGCATAATTCCGAGCTGAGAGATCCGGTAATCGCCGCTGCACAATCCCCACCGAGTGATGATAAACCGTCTCAGGGGCTTAGCCCGCGTGGTGGGGTCGTGTGTTATAGGTGCGATGGCCAGGGCCACATTGCACGGAACTGCAGACGGCGACTGACAGCTGTTCGCTGCTACCCGTGTAATGAAACCGGACATATGGCCCGGGATTGTGCGGGAAACGGGGCTGGGGACAAGGTGCCGGCGTCGACCTTTCTCCAAAGCAGAAATTAGAGGCGCTTCCGATCATTCAGGTCTATGTCAACGAGACATTGTGCTCAGCATTCCTCGATTCCGGGTGCTCCCGCACCATAGTGTTCGTGGACCTCTGCCGCACTTGGAAGGAGAAGGGTGTCAGAGTAACCACCATCAGTGGAGAATCGCGGACATGTTGCGGGGTGGGTGCGATAAACATCCGTACAAGAACAGGAAACTCGGCCAACGTCGAGGCGCTAGTAGCGCTCAAAAAACCACTGAACTTTGACCTGCTTCTAGGCTATGATGCCATCAGAGCCCTAGGTGGTGTTCACATAACGCAGACGGGGGCAGTGCAGTTTCAGGAGAAGACCCCAGTGTGCGCAGCGCTGAGGATCGACCAGCCAGACTTTAGTGTCGAATTTGACCAGCACCAGAAGGCTTGGACCGCCTCATGGAAGTGGTCGGGAAATCAGGAGCCAGTAAAATTGCGGAACGAAGTAGCCGAGTACCATGTGCCCGACCAAATAAGGCCTGCATACGAAGAGGAGCTTCGTGAATGGATCAAGGATGGCTGGTTAATTCCTTACCCCTATGAGAAACTTGGACCTCCCAAATGTTTGATCCCGCTGATGGCGGTTACTCAGCACAACAAAGCAAAAGTGAGGCCAGTGATGGACTACCGCGAACTAAATGCGCATGTTGATGCATTTACGGCAGATGCTGATGTTTGCGCCAGCAAGCTACGAGAATGGCGCCAGCAGGGTTCCAATGTGTCCCTGATGGATCTAAGAAAAGCGTATCTGCAGGTCCGGGTCAGCGAGACGATGTGGCCGTTTCAGACGGTGGTGTTTGCCGGCAGAAGGTACTGCCTTACCAGACTGGGCTTCGGGCTGAACGTGGCACCCCAAATAATGAAGACCATCAACGCTGTGTTGTCACAGCAAGAAACAATGAAAGAGGGGACATCGACGTACCTTGATGACATATACGTGAACGAAGACGTTGTATCATCACGACACGTAAGGACCAAACTGGCCGAGTTTGGCCTGATTTGCAAGGACCCGGAACATTTGGAGGATGTCTTGGGCCTGAGAGTTCGAAAGGAGCGGGGGACCTTGAAGTGGGGGCGCGGAACTGCAGTTCCTGAAGTACCCGAAGTCTTCACGAGACGAGTGGTCTTCTCCCTGTGTGGAAAACTTGTGGGGCACCTACCAGTGTGTGGATGGACTCGTGTAGCAACAGGCACCATAAAAAGGAGGGCAAGCGCAGTCACCAAAAACTGGGATGATGAAACGACGGACGATCTGTTGGTTCGCATGGTGAAGGAGACCATCGCAAGGGTAAAGCAGGATGACCCCGCAAAGGGAGACTGGTGCGTGCAGGGAGACGAATTGAGTGTGTGGGTGGATGCGAGCTCTGTGGCGATTGGTGTGCTGCTGGAGAAGAACGGAGCTGCGATTGAGGACGCCTGCTGGCTGCGACCAACGAATGACGCTGCTCACATCAACCTGGCAGAGCTCGATGCGGTGACGAAAGGCATTAACCTGGCACTCCAGTGGAAAGTCAAGAAATTACACACACACACAGATTCGCTGTGCGTGTACCACTGGATATCGAACACACTGACAGGTAAGGCCAGGGTGCCCACCAAGGCGGCCAGCGAGATGCTGATCAGACGGAGGTTGGAGACCATAAGAAAGCTAGTAACAGAGTACAATCTGTCTGTGGATGTGGTACTTGTCACCTCAAACTGCAACCTCACTGATAGGCTCACTCGGGTGCCTCAGATATGGATTGATGCCGTGAAGAAAGAAGCTGGGCCAGTACCGTTACTATGTGCTGCCTCTGTTGAGGCGGCAGACAAAATCAGGGAAATACACCACATCAGTGGGCACCCCGGAGTGAGACGGACATGCTATTTTGTACAATTGACCAATCCGTCAGTGTCAAAAAGTGCAGTGAGAGCGGTGGTCAAGGAATGCCAAACATGCCAGTCGATCGACCCCGCTCCAGCGAGATGGCGGAGGGGTCGGCTGGGAACAGACACGACTTGGAGCCGACTGGGTATGGACATAACCCATTATGGCAGCCAGCACTTCTTCACGCTAATAGATTGCGGACTGACGAGGTTTGCGATCTGGCGCCCGTTGGCACGACAGGACTCCTCCAGTGTCATCCGTGAATTGGAAACCATATTTTACGAAAGGGGGCCGCCTGAAGAGATCCTCACGGACAACGATACTGCCTTCTGCAGCGTAGAGTTTAGGCGTTTTGTAGACGAGTGGGGAATCAGGCTCAGACACCGATGTGCATATGTGCCGAGTGGTAACGGCATAGCAGAGCGGTGCCACCGAAGTGTGAAGAGGACCGCGGCCAGGAAGGCGTGCACTATTGCAGAAGCGGTCTATAGATATAATGCAACACCAAGGGATACTGTGACTGCTGTGAGCGCACCCGCCAATGCGATCCATCGCTACCGAGTGCGCATCAAGGGCATTGACGCACGTCTGCCTGATCGGCGGGGAACAAGAGGGCCGTATGAATTAGGGGACACCGTCTGGGTGAAGCCTCCCAATAGCCGGTGCACCACCAGTTTTCGAAGGGGACGAATCACCGGCATCGTCAGTGAGCAGGCCGTGCTGGTTGATGGTACCCCACGCCATGTGAGGGACATTCGGCCCGCCCTGAATACGAATCCGTTGACAAGTAGCGGCAGTGGTGAATCATCCAATGACGAACTGTGGATCCGACCTACGCCCCGCGAGTCTGATGGTCCGACTGCGAACCCCGACGCTGTTGCCGATAATTCCGATGCCACTTCTGAGAGCTCAGATGAAGAAATCCAGACAATCCCCCTTTGTAGTAGTGCCCGCAACAAGCGGCCACGTCCGCCTTGCCACATGTGTGGTCTTGAGACCAGGGGGGAGTGTGAACATGAAAGGGAGACTAGCGGCGGCTCTGGAAAAAAGAGGGTTCGTTTGTGTCTGGCTTGCAGGGCAGTAATCGGATCCAAAGAAAGAAGCACCGCCATCATATAGAAAAAAAAATACTCACCGCTGTCTTAATAATCCACCTTCAGCCCATTCTAAAGGAAAAAAGAGAGGAGGCCCCTGAGTGGAATTTTTATAGACTGAGGAAATGGATTATGGGTAGAGTGTCATAGATAAAACCGACCGACCGATTTCACCCGGCAGTTTTTGTGGCGTCAATTTCTTGGCGAGAAGCTGAAGCAGAGAGAAACAGTGAAAAGGTGGAAGGAGGAAAGTGGAGGAGGAAGACGAAGAGGCGTAGCAAGAAACCAGCTGGGAGAGCTTTGGATTGAAATCCAACGGTCTGTGGTTCGATCCCTGGCTCTGCACTCATTAGAAGAAAGTGTGCAACAGAGGTGTCTATTGACCTTACATTTAAACTCCTGGAGATTGTAATTAATATTATCATTTTTCATTTTGTAATATCATCTCACTCCAAGGAAGGCAGAACTGCCACTGGTACACAGGTGTTACATTATAGGATAGTGATGAGAGAGGAGAAAAGTCACAGTAGGTATCGAAGAATGGGTAAGAGAAGGACGGTTCATTGGTTTGAAGAGAGCTGCGTGAGAGGAAAGTATAAAGGAAGAAGACAAATGGAAGACAAGGAGATAATTCAAAATCTTGAAGATTGTAGCAATCATGGAAGCAAGAATACGAAATGAAGTTTCACTGGGGGTAAGTGTGAGAAAAGAAGCTGGCAGAGAAGAAGTTTTTGATTACACTTGATTGTTTTTACAGTAAAAGGGTTAGAACTTGTTGCTAGTCTAGTAGCAATGCAGAGGGGGGACATTAAGGAGCTAAGCTCGTCGGAGTAGACTCCATGAAAGTATTTATAGAAGAGACAGAGGGAAGCCGCAGTCTAATCTGGGAGAGAGAGAGAGTATTCGAAACGCCAGGTTGGAATCGACTACATTGCATTTTAGCGAAACTAAGAAGGTTGGGTCACTATGTCGATCCAGGATTTTTTTACCGCCTGAATCCATCCTGCATATATACAAGTCAACCATCCGTCCGTCCATGGAGTACTGCTGTCATTTATAGTCAGGCGCCCCTGCCGTTCTCCTCAGTGTTCTCGACAGGCTCCAAAGGAGAGTCTGTAATGTGATAGGTGATCTGGCGGCTCGACTGCAGCCACTTCCCCACCGTCGAAATGTGGCCTCCCTTTGTTTGTTCTATAAATACTTTCATGGCTTCTGCTCGGACGAACTTAAGTCACTGGTGCCTCCTCAACAGGTGTTTGCTCGTGCAACCTGACTGGCAACTGGGTCCCACCCATACACAGTCAGGTTAGCCAAATGCAGACGACAATTCTACTCCTGCAGCTTCTTCTCTCGCACTTCGCGCCTGTGAAACTCGCTCCCATATTCTTGCTTTCCTGACGCATACAACTTCCAGAAATTTAAATGCAATGTCAATACTCATCTATTAACCACTGCACTCTAGCTCTCTCCCCACCCCTGTATATCCTTCCCTTTCTCTCCACCTATGTATCTGTCATCGCACCTGCATTCTCAGCTTTCTATTGCTCCTTTCTAACTAGTTTGTACTCCTCACTCTTTTCTAATTAATCTTTTTACAGTTATGTAGACCCCCGCTCATCAGTGACATTTCTACTTTGCTCGGGATGAAATGATTAATATATATATATATTGACTGATTGATTGATTAATTTTTAAGGGCCTATTAAATTTTGCAGGTTATTTATAGCCAGTAAATATTTAGATTGTTAGAAATTTTGTAGATAATAATGTCTTATTTATACATTTATGTGCAGCATCAGCAGTCTCTAAACTCCATATATCTGTGCTTGAGGAGTTATACCCCAGGTGCTTAAAGAGTTATGCCCCAAGTATCGATAATTTTGAGGCCCTCAACTCCTCAGCGGAAAAGGCTGACTGCTTTGCACGGAGATTCTCGAACAATTCGAGTCTGGACTCGTCTGGGGTTATTACACCCGACTTCTCACCTAGAAGTGAGGCTCAACTGAATGACGTCCACATTACACACTCGCTTGTCTCTAAGATAATCTCAAAACTTGACCCCCACAAAGCGAGCGGAGGAGACGGAATCCCAATCATAGTCTTAAAAAAATGTGCCCCTGAACTCTCCTATCTCCTTTCTAAGCTCTACAATTTCTGCCTCGTTGCATCCTGCTTTCCTGCCTGTTGGAAATCTTTCTCTGTAGTTCCTATATTCAAAAACTCTGGAGAACCCTCGGACCCCGCAAATTACCGCCCTATCAGCCTTCTTCCGATTTTTGGCAAAGTGTTCGAGGCCATTATCAACGCCGAGCTCGTTCAGCATCTCACAGAATACAGGCTCCTCTCGGACAAGCAGTATGGTTTCCGCTTCACCAGCTCTACTGCCGATATGCTAACGACCCTTCAGCGAGTATATATACCAGGCACTCGACAGGAATGGCGAAGCCCGAACCGTCCCCTTGGATATCTCTAAAGCGTTCGACAGAGTTTGGCTTGCTGGCCTTCTATGCAAACTGCGGAGCTATGGTATAGCTGGACAATTGTTTGAACTAATCCAGTCATACCTATCTAACCGCACATTGACAGTGATATTAAACGGACATACCTTCCAGAGCTACCATACGAACGCGGGTGTCCCTCAAGGCTTTATCCTAGGTCCTACGCTCTTTCTGATTTACATTAATGATCTCCCCGATACCATAATATCCCAAGTAGGTATGTACGCCGATGACACCACAGTTTACTCGCGCCTCGATCAAAAATCTGGTGTGGACGACAAAGCTAACCTTGAAGCCGAGCTTGGAAAGGACCTCCAATCCGTAGTGAACTGGGGTAAGAAATGGCTCGTAAATTTTAATGCATCTAAAGCGAAGCTACTATCAATTAACCATCATAGACAACCGCACCTACCTCCCATTAGCATGGACCAGGCTTGCCTCCCAGAGAGTAAAACACTGCGCCTACTTGGTCTCACAATTTCTGCGGACCACAAATTGAATGACTATATCGAATCCATTGCTAAATCCTCTGCTATGAAAGTCGGTACTCTGTGCAGGGCCCGGAGGTTTTTTCCGTTTGAATATATCCTACACATTTATAAATCAACCATCCGCCCGAGCATTGTATACTGTTGCCCTATCTGGTCGGGTGCCCCTGCTATTCTCCTTGGGCTTCTCGACAAGGTACAGCGGAGGGTTTGTAATATGATCGATACTGACTTGGCAGACCTCTCTCACCGGCGCGACGTGGCTTCCCTGTCTCTCTTCTATAAATACTTCCATGGCTTCTGCTCCGATGAACTTAAATCACTGGTGCCCCCTAGGTTCGAATTTGCACGAGATACTAGATTAGCAACTAGATCCCACCCTTTTACAGTGAAACCGATAAAATGCAACCACAACTTCTACTCCAACAGTTTCTTTTCTCGTACTTCCCGACTGTGGAATTCCCTTCCACATGACTGCTTCCCCGACGGCTACAATCTCCAGGATTTTAAATGCAAGGTCAATAGACACCTCCTAACACAATAACTCGCTTCTATTATTTCAAACACTCTTCCCATCCTCCCAACTACCTATCACCCCCCCCCTCCTGACATTTCCTATATCTAACCACTCTTTCTTTTTACCTTCCCCTATGTAGCCCCAAGCGCAATAGTGGCAGTGGAATGCCTTGCTTGGGATGAAACGATTAAAAAAAAGTTCAAACAGAGGCGCAGTAACTGTTATGATTTTATTTTAGGGTTATTTAGTTTGAAACGATTAATAGCTTCCTCTATCGCCATCTTTTTCCCTATCCCTCTCTGTCTTTCATTCTTTTCCTCCACACACACACACACACACACACACACACACGCATATATATATATATATATATATATATATATATATATACTGAGATCAAGATCTTAAATTAAAGTTCCTTCGATATCAAGATACTGTTAAAAGAGAAGCTATGGAAGAAAAACGACGTTTCGGCCGTTGTACGCTGCAGCCTTCTTCAGGTGCTAGGAATTTCTAACTGGACCTTTTATTACAATCACTGAGTTATATAATTCTCATTCTTTGCGTGAGGCCTCTTAAGGACACATGGCCCAGTGGATATAGACGTTGTTTAGTTCCAATGACTTGACCCATAGCACTGTGAGTTCAATGCCAGGTTACAGCAGTTGTGAGCAAGTAACTTAAGTTTTAGAGGGAAATAACTCCTGACTATCAACAGAGACTTCATGTAAGGAATGAGAATGTTATATACCACAGTGATGGTATTAAATAGTTCGGTTCGAAATTCGTAGCACTTCAAGAAGGCCGAAGTGTACAACAGCCAAAACGTCGTACAAATGACAACAAGGATAAGGTCAATAGTCCGAATAATGTAAATAGTGTAAATCTTACCTCATCTCAGAAATGTAGACAAATAAAATGATTTATTAATATACATCGTAGAAATGGCAACAAAGATGAGGACAATAGCCGAATAATGTAAATACTACCTCATCTCAGAAATATAGACAAATAATAAACCCTAAATACACAAATAAAACAATTCTTTCTAAACATGCGAACTTAAAAAAGGATACAACGAATGTAGCTATAAACAGCTTCGTAGAAGAACACTAATTTGTAAATTAATTGTTAGAATATATCTCACACTGGAGACTTGAAATGAATCTTTTACTGCCTTACTTAAAAAATTGAATACGAATAATTCATAAAACATCATAATGTAAACATCTGAGATATGCATTACTATATATATATATATATATATATAGCAAATATTATAATATACATTAAACTAAACAAATACCTTAATCAAAGATACTGAAAACTTAACATGAAGATGCCAATAAATAAATAAAACTAGAGGAGAAATTCTTGTGGGACATCTGCGTATGTGTTCAAGGATCTGGGGGTGAACCTTTTAGTAACGATAGAAACGATTTGATTAAATCAAACAATCATTAAATAATATCGTAGCCCTAGGCTTGTGTAGAAGATCAGCGTGTCAAACCCTGTCAAACACCCAAAGATATATAGAGCCACAACTCGATCATCGCAATAGCTTGGTATTCATATTCAATGATGGCCGTTAGCACATCAGCGGTGAACCTAACTTGAAATGGAAGCCATATTGCTTATCCGAGACTAGGTCATGAGAAGTAACATGCTGAACCTGTTCTGCAATAATTAGGTTTCGAATACTTTACCAAAAAAAACAAAAAAAAACGGTACGATAATATGAAAGTTCAGACTTTTTTTTAATAGAAAATACTGAGAAGGACTTCCAACAATCTGAAAAGCTGGAAGCAGCGAGGGAATTTTTCTAGCATTTGGAGGGAATTGGAACATGCTCGGGAGAACATTTCTTTAGAACGATAGCCAGGATCTCGTCACCTCAGCTTGACTTGCTTGTGGGAGTCTATTTTGAAAATGATGTCTGAAACCAATACGGGGTGTATGCACAGAAGAGCCTCCATTCTTGCAGTAGTGATCAGTCGTGGGTACTCCAGATGAATCATTTGTCGAGCTGGAAGAGAACTTCCGAGCAAAGAACTCTACCTTATATGCAGTAGATCTATGAACTTGAAATGTATTGAATAGAAGAGAGATTGAGGATTTTCTGTTGTTCAAAACACTTTTGCAGAGCCTCTAACAATCTCTAAAACTGACTTACTGAAAAGATATAGGTTGTTTTATTCTATCAGCCAAAAGTATCTTTGCTTCGTGAGAAACACGCTTGTTCTCATTAGAGAAAAAAAAACGCCTGTTGCAATCAGACATATTGCTCTAGTACAGCCTGAAGAAATTATTCCTGTGGGCTATAGCTGCTATGCATGCAAGTGAGAACCAATGAGATGGATGTGGTTTAACTGAGTATTTCCGTGCTGGAATGAAAAAACTGTATGACATTTCGTCCATTAGGGCGTTATCGGATTAAATATATGTATCAGTTTGTGTGACTACACAGGCAACGAAGGAAGTGGAACGTTTAAATTTGAAACTTTTAAATTTAATTTCCTTTTCAGAAGTATGTGTTTGGGTATAAATTATATCCAATGTTATTTTGCCTGTTTTTTTCTTCTTGGTTATGTTTTTTTATTTATTTTGTTATTAAGTAGCCAACATTTTGATAATAGAAGGTTTTCTATGAAAATGTATATGGTATGAGAAGCTGCACGCAAAGTTAACATGGAAGATCAAGCGATTAAAACAATGTTTATAAACTTTTCTCTTGGTTTATTCTTTTTTCTCTTTTAATTAAAGTCGCATTTTTAAAGGAAAAATATGGCCGGACTTCTTATGGTGAGTAATTGAAGCATTGTTTGTTGCTTTTGCTACCAAGTTTCTTGCAAACCTTCAAATATTATTTACATTATTTACATTATTCGTACTCATCGATGCGTGTTTCCTCAAGGACGCATGGCCCAGTGAATAAAATGACCCATTAATTTGTTCCAAAATGTAGTAAGTTGAATACCTGGCTACAAACATGGTTACAAAAACAAAAACAAAAACAAAAATACCTTTAAGTTTTAATTAAATTGATATAAATAAGACATTTGGAAATGATCGAAAAAAAATGTTCAGTTGACAATTCCAGTCACCTGAAGAAAGTCGGATCGTACAACGACCAAAACGTCGTGAATACGCCAGCAAAGTAGTGTACAACAGTTCGAATAATGTAAATAAATACAAGAATTTATCTCAGAAGTCTAGGCAAGTATATATATATATATATATATATATATATATATATATATTAAAAAAATAACCCTCCCCGTTATGGTCTGTTCTTCAAATTCAAATTTACCAAGCAGCTTAACTTGATGTAAATTTTTGGAAAAAGCAAGAGTTGATGACAGTGAAACATTCTCATTTCAAATTTCCCGTGTTAAACTGTGCGGTATGTACGAATTGATTCTTAAATTTGTAATTTTTCTTTCTTTTTTTCTCACTTTTTGGCGTTCATGCTTCATTTGGACTTTAACTAAGTTAAAACTTAGTTAACTCTCTTCCTTTAGAAGTTTGTTTGTTTATTTTTTTTTAAATAGGAGTAGATAGGTCACACTATCGCCCGGTCCATACTCCTCCCACATCTATTGAACTGGAGTAGAGGCTTGCCCCTTGTTTCCTGTTTAGGATGTGGTTTCCGGCTTTCTCTTCGCTCTCTTCAGACCTTGGTATTGGTGCTTTCGTGAGTTTCCTGCGATCTGGCCGGTTGGTGACAGCGGCTCATCACTGTGAGGGTATCGGGTTGGCAGTTTCCTGGTTGCTACTTCCGGCTGGTAGTTAGGAGCCCTAACTCTTGCGTAACGTCAAGAGCGGCTGCTCTGATCAACAGGGGTTCTTGTAGTGCCATGTACTGATCAACGGAGTTCTTGTAGTGCCATGTCACGCATGGATAGGTGTCCCTGCAAGCGCTTTCGGTGGGCAACCCCGAGGCCACACCTTGTTGCAGCCCTAGCCAGTTTCCCTCCTGGCACAGATCGTGGATAATGACCGCCTGTATCCTCTACTCTAGGTCCCTTTCTATAAACCAAATCATGACTAAACAAATCAGAAACGACCCTAAACCAGTTAAATTCAAACCACCTAAACCCATTAGCTTTCTTTCACTAATATCCGGGGCATTCGTACTAACTTTCCTAGTGTAGAAGCGTTCCTGCATGAAAAGTCCCCTGACATCCTTGCGCTCTGCGAAACTAACCTCAACTCAGCTATTCCCTCCTCTGACCTCTCCATCCATGATTATCTTCTCCTTTTAAGGAAAGAATCCACTGTCCACATGCATGGGCTGGGTGTCTACGTCAGCGAACACCTCCCCATAGCTAGGGTGATATCACTCGAATCTACTGACAACCAATACATATGTCTCCGCCTGTCTCTCCTCAGTTCGGTTAATTACCTATTCTTTCTTTACCGTTCTCCCTCCTCTCCTGACTGCTCCCTACTAGATAGCACTGCTGACGACATAGATAAGGCTATTTCCTATCATCCATTCGCCCACATATTTGTATTTGGAGACCTCAATGCCCATTACTCTGAGTGGCTTGAAAACGCCGTTACTGATCCAGCGGGTATTCACGCCATGACCTTCGTAATTTTCCAATCCCTTACGCAAGTGGTGGACTTCCCCACTCGCTTCCCAAGCACTCCCTCGGGTCATTCCTCGCTACTAGATATATGTTTCACCTCTGCGCCTGACACCTGTCAAGTCTCGCAGCTTTCCCTCTCGGCAACTCCGACCACGCTGTAGTCTCACTCAGTATTTCTTTCCAATCTCACTCCCCCCAGGAGCCCCCTACCTATAGGACCTCCTACCTCTACCAAAAAGCTGACTGGGATGCCTTTCGCGATTTCCTCTGCGATGTCCCTTGGGGAAAAGTGTTCAACCTGTCAGTTGATGACTGTGCCTCTGAGGTCTCGTCATGGGTGAAAGGTGGCATTGATGCCTTCATACCCACCAGGAAGTATTGCTTAAAACCTCATTCCTCTCCGTTGTTCTCTCCGGCCTGCTCAGCTGCCATTGCCCACAGGAACCATTACTTCCGTCTATTCCGGAGACAGTCATCTGATTACAATAGGCGCCTGTTCATATCTGCTCACAATGAGTGCAAGAGAACCTTAAATGACGCCAAACGGTTGTTTGCTGAGAGAATGCGACAGCGCATAGCTGACCGCAAGTTTCGCTCCAAGGACTATTGGAGTATTTGCAAACGAGTGTTCAACAATAGGAAATCCTCAATACCTCCTATAATCCATGAGTTTGAGGTTCTCACGTCATCTGCGGACAAAGCTGAGTGCTTTGCCCGCAGATTCTCATCCAACTCCACATTTGACTCGTCCGGAGTACACCCACCCGACTTCCCTATTAGAACTGAGGCTAAACTGCACGACTGCAACTGCAGTAATTTCAAAACTCGACCCCCATAAGGCGTGTGGAGAGGATGGAATCCCGGTGATAGTCCTTAAGGGGTGTGCTCCTGAACTTTCCCCTATCCTCTCTAAACAATTAACTATTGCCTTTCTGCTTCCTGCTTTCCTGCATGCTGGAAGTTCTCTTCAGTCGTTCCTGTATTTAAGAATTGTGCTGAAGCCTCGGACCCATCCAACTATCGCCCTATCAGTCTTCTACCGATATTCGGGAAAGTATTCGAGGCCATAATCAATGCTGAAATAGTTCATCATCTCACCGCCCACAAACTCTTCTCTGATAGGCAATATGGATTCCGCTTTGCCAGGTCCATGGCCGACCTGCTAACAATCGTAACGGAGTACATGCTACAGGCCCTTGATGAGTCTGATGAGGCTCGCGCGGTTGCTCTGGACATCTCCAAGGCTTTCGACAGGGTTTGGCACTCTGGCCTCATATGCAAACTACGGGGTTACGGTATTACCGGTCGCCTGCTTGACGTAATCCAATCTTTCATCAATAACCGCAAAATGAAGGTCGTTTTGAATGGGCGGGCCTTTTCGTCCTACAGTACGAATGCTGGTGTCCCACAGGGCTCTATCCTGGGCCCGACGCTCTTCCTTATTTTCATCAACGACCTCCCAGATGAAATCAGTTCCCAAGTAAGCATCTACGCAGACGACACCACAACATACACCCGCATTAGTAAGAAACCCTTCGTGGCGGACAGACATAATCTCGCTGTTGACCTTGAACGGGATCTACACTCTCTGGTGAACTGGGTCAAGAAGTGGCTTGTCAACTTCAACTCATCCAAGACCAAGCTGTTGTCTGTCAACCATCACAAGCAACCTCTCCTGCCTCCCATAAGCATGGACCAAGCGATTCTCAGGGTGAGCAATTCACTACGCCTCCTCGGACTTACCATGTCCTCAGACCTCAAATGGAACCACTATATTGAATTCATAGCAAAATCTACTGCTAAGAAGGTTTGGTCATTATGTCGATCCAGGATGTTTTTTCCACCTGAATCCATCCCGCATATATACAAGTCAACCATCCGTCCATGCATGGAGTACTGCTGCCATTTATGGTCAGACGCCCCTGCCATTCTCCTCAGTGTTCTTGACAAGCTCCGAAGGAGAGTCTGTAATGTGATAGGTACTGATCTGGCGGCTCGACTACAGCCACTTCCCCACCGTCGAAAGGTGGCCTCCCTTTGTCTGTTCTATAAATACTTTCATGGCTTCTGCTCGGACGAACTTAAGTCACGGGTGCATCCTCAACAGGTGTTTAGTTGTTCAACCAGACTGGCAACTGGGTCCCACCCATTCACAGTCAGGTTAGCCAAATGCAGACGACAATTCTACTCCGGCAGCTTCTTCACTCGCACTTCCTGCCTGTGGAACTCGCTCCCGTATTCTTGCTTTCCTGAGGGCTACAACCTCCAGAAATTTAAATGCAAAGTCAATAGTCATCTACTAACCACTGGACTCTAGCTCTCTCCCCACTCCCGTATAACTTTCCCTTTCTCTCCACCTATGCATCTGTCATTGCACCTGCATTCTCAGCTTTCTATTGTTCCTTTCTAACCAATTTGTACTCCTCACTCTTTTCTAATTAATCTTTTTACATTTATGTAGCCCCCTGCACATCAGTGGCCTTTCCGCCTTGCTCGGGGAGGTGAAATGATAAAAAAAAATAAAAAAAAATATATACTCTTCAGAAATATATATATATATATATATATATATATATATATATATTCAATGCCCGTGCATTGAATACTGCTGCCATATCTGGTCGGGTGCCCCTGCTGTTCTCCTCGGGCTTCTCGATAAGGTTCAGAGGAGGGTCTGTAATGTGATAGATACCGACTTGGCAGACCGCCTGCAGTCTCTCTCTCACCGGCGAGACGTGGCTTCGCTGTGTCTCTTCTATAAATACTTTCACGGCTTCTGCTCCGATGAACTTAGATCACTGGTGCCCCCTAAATACGAATTTGCACGAGATACTAGATTAGCAACTAGATCCCACCCTTTTACAGTGAAACCGATAAAATGCAGCCGTAACTTCTACTCCAACAGTTTCTTTCCTCGCACTTCCCGACTGTGGAATTCTCTTCCAAACGATTGCTTCCCCGACGGCTACAATCTCCAGGAGTTTAAATGTAAGGTCAATAGACACCTCCTAACACACTAACCTGCTCGACACTCATCCTCGCTATCCTTACTCATCTATCACCTTTCTCCTGACATTCCCTATGTCTATCCACTCCTTCTCTTTACCTTCCCCTATATAGCCCCATGCGCAATAGTGGCAGTGGAATGCCTTGCTTGGGGTGAGATGATTAAAAAAAAAAAAAATATATATATATATGCGTGACTCTTCAGAAATGAATTGAGTTCTCTCGGTGACTGGCGTCTGTATACACTGCTTATATACAAGACGTTAAAATTTCCCTTCCCTGACCCCATGCGCCGATGGGTTAGGGCCTAGAGACTCCGACTGATAACAAATCGGTCGAGTTTCGATCCCGTCCTGAGGCAACTAGATGTATACCCACAGTGATGAGCTACAAAGCAGGCTTGTGGATGATAAATATACATATTATCCTGCGTTTTACGCATTACTCGGAGTGCAGTCATCAGATGGATATTATAACTGAATTATTTTTGTATTTTTTATTTTCTTAATTCTTTCATTTTTTCATTTTCATTTTTCATTTTTTTTGTTATTTTTATCATTTAATTTATGTTTTAATTTTTGATGTTTTATTCTTTCAAAGAAATACCCATTCGAGTTCATCGTCCCAATATAAACAAACTAGTGACGCTCCTTCAAAATTAAGTTCATAATTATCGGATCCTGAAATAATACTTTTCTTTTCTTCCACGACTATAGTATCCTATTTAATTTTTCGTTTCGGTATAACTAAATTATGCAGTTAATAAATAAGAAGTATTCGCACACACGATTTTCAATTAATAACGACTTTAACTTAAGTAACGCTAAAACCTAAAACAATAATTGAGATCGAAAAACGTTCAGTTCGTAAAATGTACTTGATGATTGCATAAGGAATGAAATTTACTTAAAACGTAAGATAATATGTATACTTTATTGCTCTGTTATACTGTATTGAGCACTCTTTTATTAACACCTGAGAAATATTTATGTATTATGTGTATCTGCGCATATACACACACATATATATATATACTTATTTACATCCATAAACCACCCCACACGCACACATATATATACATATAGTCATCCGCACTCAGTTCTGTTTCGCTGTATTATAGCTCATCAGTCCGGTTACACATCCGATTGCTTTTTACCCAGAATTGACACCTGACCGAATTAGCATCAGTCGGCGATTCCACCTCTGAGCTACGAGCACTCGGTAGAAGGAGGCATATGTTTTAGCGTTCATATTATCATTATACACGCCCAATAGCCAAGAGTCATCTAAATCATTGCTGAATGAACTATGCGTAGATGCTAGAGTAGCTACTATTTTTTTTTCTTCCAGAGTGTTCAATCAGGTTGTGAGAGTGTAGTCATCCGCATATAAAAACATGCGGTGTACATATAAAAGAATCGAAAGGAGTATCCTGTACATAAAGTGGTAGGATAACTCTCTAGGAGAGCTGTAAATATATTTGTATATAAATACATACAGAGCAAATATACGTAAAATTCAAGACAGACATGTTATTCAGTGATTAAGCGGAAGTGTAAAATCTTCTGTACAATAAAGACGGAAGCTGATGATGGTTCGGCTGAAATAGGCCTAACCATGGAATGACGTGTCTGTTTTGATTTTTACATCCATATATATATATATATATATATGAGTTGGCATCAAATATGGATTGAAATCTGACCGAATGTTAAGATAAAAACATTTAATAATAAACGTTGCGTGGGTGTTTCTACACAGTGGAAATGGCCGAACTTAACTAAATAACTTAACTATATCCATAGACGGAACAATGGAACGAGGAAAGTCTATTTTGTAGATGAAATAAAAATTCTGTTCGGAATTCCTTGCAGATTACTCACATTGATACTCACCTGGTAGAGGCCAGTTTGCACAGCAACATAAGATGGCTACAATATTCCGGATATAAATAATATAAATAGTGTTATAAAATTTCCCTATTTGTTATCTATCTATCTATCTATCTATCTATCTATCTATCTATCTATCTATCTATCGTATGCTCCGCAAATTCTTTGGAAAATATTTAGCAAAAAAGGTATGGTAAAAACGCCACTGATGCGCAGGGGGCTACGTAAAAGTGAAAAGATTGGTAAAGAGAAAAACCGGAAACCACATACTAAACAGGAAACAAGGGATGAGCCTCTTCACCTGTTCAATAGACGTGGCTGGAGTGTGAACAGGGCGATAGTTTAGTCTATCTACTCCAATTATATAATATTATAATATAGTTTTGCATATATATATATATATATATATATGCAAAATTGAAAGAAATACAGTAAAAGAAGATTGTAAGTACTTTTGTCCACTTTTTGTTATCTTGATGTTCACACAGAACAAGGCACGAAAGTTACTCAAGGTAGATGTTGTAGTGATACGAGAAGAATCATACCGGACGCCTGTTCCACAACATAGATGGTATTTTGGCAGGAGATGTCTGAAACAATGAAACTTAAAATTTTGCTCGTTTATACATCTGTTCATAAATATATGTTGCAAAGAAAATATTATTTGTCTATATTTCTGACATTATTTTATTTATATTATTCGGACTTTTGTCCTCATCTCCCTTGCTCTAGTCACGACATTTCGGCCGTGGTACGTCCCGGCCTTTTTCAGGTGACTAGAATTTTGAACTGAATCCTGCGGTTTGTCTCCAAGGCATATCTTTCTAGTTCCACGTGCCATGCTTTATCCTGGTGACTTAGCATCAGTTATCTGCATTTCACTTAATTCTCAGAGATTTTTTTTTCATTTTGTTGTAACCAGGTATTGAATTCACATTTCTTTTGTGTTAAGTAACTGGATTCAACCAATTCTTTAATTCTTTTATCCAGTGAGTCATGTTTCCTTGAGAAAGATAACTGATACTGAGGCAAGAAAAATCTACCGTGGTTGATGAAATAAAGGGCTCAGTTTGAAATTCCAATAACCTGAAGAAGGCCAGAGTGTAAAACGATCGAAACATGGTAAAGAAAATGAGAATATATATATATATATCCTAATTTTCTTTACCATTTTTTTCAGTTTTTTAGGGTCTGACGAGCAGCTCTCTTTCAGCTGTGAAATGCGTATTACCCATGAAAGTGTAGAATATCTAAAAAACATTTCTAAATTTTATTACTCTGTTAATTTGAATAAATACATTTAACTTTAAGTTCTTTTGAGTTCGTCTCTACCGGAATTTACCGGACTTAAATACCAAGTATCTACGTTATATATATATATATATATTTACACGCAGGGAAATTGCTTGTAGGTTCTTTTAAATCCAGTTACAGGCACAAGTGCATCCATTATATTCTTTCTGTTAAAATGGAGACCAAATATTTTGAGTTTTAAATATGTTGACAAGAAAAAAGGCTTCTTGCTTTAGTTATTGGAGGGTGAATTACAAGCAGATTTGTTTGTTAGTTTAATGGAAATGTTTTTGCGTATTTCCATTACGTTTTGATATTGAAATTTTAATTAAGATTTTAAAAAAACATGATTTTTTCATCTTTGTTTCTCTTTCAAAAAGAAATAACGCACAAGAGAGAATATAAATTCTATGCTATTTTAAAAAAGATGTTTAAAAGCACAATTATTCTAACGCTGTCACAATACCCCATAGTGCTAGCAATTTGTGGTGCTTACGTCTTTTTAGCAGTCAGTCAATCAGTTAAGTGCCATACGTGATACACGCTTTGGGCGATCATGCCTCCAAAGAGACATGACTGACAGGGCAGAAGATTATGCCGCAGTAGGTTGCCATTGCTTTGTCCGGGAGACTGATTACCAACCAAGGCTATACAACCCAATCTGTCCTATTATTTAACCCATAAGTGGAGGGAAGATATGGATTAATACCTTTCCCAAGTGTATTTGTGCGTAAGTGAATGCAATGAATACTGTGCCGTTGTCTGAAATGATTGTTTTGGCACCCCGAATCTTGCAAATATCTCTTGTAAGACGCTCATTGTAAACTTAGTTGTAGGAGTGTTGTATTTTACTACTTCGGGCCATTTTGTGAAACTGTCCACAATCACGAAATAATATACTACTCTTATTGGCCTAGCATAATCAATGTGCTGACGAGACAATGGTTTGTTCGTCTTAGACAATGCGTCGAATTTTATAGTAGAAGATTTTTGCTACCAAAACACAATACTTGCATAATTTCACAGTCTATTCTGTTTCCTTTTCCATACCTGGCCAGTACAAAAAACTTTTCAGAAGTGATTTCCTCCTGCACATTCCAAGATGGCCTGTATGAAATTCTCTAAGTATTCTTTAATACAGCACGTACTACCACCTGGTCTCCGTACATCAATATTCCGTTGCATACTGAAAATATGGTATGTACTTTATTTTTTGCGTACATTAGTTCATTTTTAGTTTGCGCAATAAATTTGCTACATTTCACTTTAAATCTAATCTCCTCCAGCGTGAATTGCTCTTTTACCGTATTGTATAATACGTATTTTATGCCCATTTCAGACCTTAACGACGCAATTATTGTTTCTTCTAGTTAGTTCCTTGGCTTACGGTATTAATCTTCATAAGCCATCCGCGTATGCTATTTCTTTGACAGTAAATATTCCATTTTATTGTAGTTTAACAATATTATCGCCCACTATTGTAAACGATTTGCAGTATGTGTAGGAATTCGTTTCTTTGAATCAAATATTGTTAATAACGGTCGGTGGTCTGTTTATAAAATAAACTGCCTTCCGTATATATATTAATGGAATTTTTCTTACCACCAAAATAATCGCAAAACTCTCCTTCTCAATCTGAGAATAGCTTAATTCTGCTGGAAGCAGCGTTCTCGAGACATGATGTACCTGTTTTAATTTACCGTCGTTTCCTTTGTATAATAGCACAGCCCCATCGCCATAATTGCTTGCGTCGCTCGCGACATATATTTGTTTTTTAGGGTTAAAATGTGTCAATATTAAGTCTGAGGTCAGCGCCGTTTTTAATTTTATGAACGCTTTTTGGTATTCCTCTGACCATTTAAATTTCAAGTCTTTTTTTAGAAGATGATTTAGTGGAGCTCTTAATATGAGCATGTTTGGAATGTAGCTATTATAATAATTCGCTAGACCCAAACATGACTGTAAAGCAGCTTTGTCAGTCGGTGCTGGCATATTTTTATTGCGTCCGCCCGATTAGGATCGGGTTTCCTGCCTTTTTCGTCGATCACCTGACCCAGGTATTTACTTTTCGGCGGAAAAAATTAACAATGTTCTAGGCTTAATTTCAAGCCATATTCCTTTATTTTCTTAAATACTTCTAAAATATACATTGAGTACTCTTCTCTACTTTTACTTTTTTTTTATAAGCGTTTCACTGCCACTACTGCGAAGGGGGCTACGTAGAGTGGAGAAAGGATGATTAGATATAGGAAATGTCAGAGGGCGGGTGATAGGCGGGTAAGGATACCGAGAATGAGGGTTGGGTAGATGAGAGTGTTCTGAGAATAATTTGGAGTTAGTGTGATAGGAGGTGTCTATTGACCCTACATTTAAACACCTGGAGATTGTAACTGTCAGGAAAGCAGAGTTGTGGAAGGGAGTTCCACAGCGGGAGGCGCGAGAAAAGAAGCTGTTGGAGTAGAATTTACGGTTACATCTTATTTAGCTCATCGGAGCAGTAGCCATGAAAGTACTTGTAGAAGAGGCACAGGGAAGCCACATCACGCCGGTGAGAGAGCGGCTGCAGCCGGTCTGCCAAGTCAGTATCAACCACGTTACAGATCCTCCTTTGTATTTTGTCAAGAAGCCCAAGGAGAGCAGCAGGGGCACCCGACCAGATATGGCAGCAATATTCAATACACGGGCGGATGGTAGATTTGTATATGTGCAGAATATATTCAGGTGGGAAAAACTTCCGGCCCCTGCACAGGGAGCCGACTTTCATAGCAGCAGATTTGGCAATGGATTCGATATAGTCATTCCATTTGAGGTCTGCCGAAAGTGTAAGGCCAAGGAGGCGTAGTATTTTATTCTCTGGGAGGCTAGCCTGTCCCATGCTAATGGGAAGGTAGATGCGATTGCCTATGGTGATTAGTTGATAACAGCTTTGTTTTAGAGGCATTGAAATTTACCAGCCATTTTCTACCCCAGGCCACTACGGATTGGAGATCCCTTTCATTTTGTCGTCCACACCTGGTTTCTGATCGATGCGAGAGTAGATTGTTGTTATCATCGGCATACATGCCAACTTGGGATCTAATGGTGTCGGGCATGCCCATTTAATACCACCTTCAATGTGCGGTTAGAGAGGAAGGACTGGATGAGGTCAAACAGATGTCCAGTTATTCTATAGCTTCGCAGTTTGCACAAGAGGCCAGCATGCTAGACCCTGTCGAATGCGTTGGAGATATCCAAGGCAACGGTTCGGGCTTCACCATTCTTGTCGAGAGCCCGGTATATGTACTCGGTAATGGTCGTTAGCATATCAGCAGTAGACCTGGTGAAGCGAAACCCGTACTGTTTGTCAGAGAGAAGCCCGTTGGCCATGAGATGCTGAGTCACCTCGGCGTTGATAATGGCTTCGAAAACTTTGCCAAAGATTGGAAGGAGACTAATAGGACGGTAATTGGTGGGGTCCGAGGGTTCGCCAGAATTCTTAAATATAGGAACTACGCAGGAGGACTTCCAACAGGCAGGAAAGCAGGAAGCAGATAGGCAGAGGTTACAGAGTTTAGAGAGGACTGAGGAGAGTTCTGGGGCACATTTCTTCAGAACTATGACTGGGATTCCGTCACCGCCGCTCGCTTTGTGTGGGTCAAGTTGTGCAATTATCTTGGCGACCAGCGAGGCTGTAATGTGGACGTTATTTAGTTGAGCCTTAGTTCTGGGTGGGAAGTCTGGTGTAGGTATTCCTAACGAGTCCAGTGTCGCATTGGTTGATAATCTACGGGCAAAGCATTCAGCCTTGTCGGCTGGGTAGGTGAGAACTTCAAACACATTGATTAGTGGGGGTATTGAAGTCTTGTTCCTGCTGAGCACGCTTTTGCAGAGACGCCAGTAATCTATGGAACCAAACTTAGAGGATGCTATGCGTTGCCTAATTCTGGTAGCAAACGCCCTCTTGGCTTCGTTCAGCACTTTTTTTACACTTGTTTCGTGCTGAGGCGAAAAGGCGCCTGTTTTGGTTCGACGAGCAGCTTCGATAGAGCCGGAAGAAATGTTTCCGGTGGGCAATGGCGGCCGAGCAAGCGGGTGAGAACCAGGGGGACGAATTTGGTTTTAGTTGGAATTTCCTGGCCGGGATAAAAGCATCGATGCCAGCCTTAACCCAAGAGGAGACTTCGGAGGCACAGTCTTCGACAGGAAGGTCGAAGACGTTGTTCCAGGTGACGTCACAGAGGAAGTCCCTGAACGAGTCCCAGTCGGCTCTTTGGTAGCAGTATGATATTCTGCTGGTCTGGTTTTCTTGGGTAGAGTTAGTGCGGATTGATATGTTTACGGAGACTACGACGTGGTCAGAGTTTCCGAGGGGGCAGAGTTGCCTGGTAGTGCAGGAGTCTGGGATGGAGGTAAAGCAAAGGTCGAGTAAAGAGTCCCTTCCGTTAGGGTTTTTAGAGAAACGCGTGGGGAAGTCCACCATTTGCGGTTGACCTTGGGTTATTGAAAAGTACATGGTGCGGATCCCAGCAAGGTCGGTGGCTGAGTTTTCAAGCCACTTGGTGTGGTGGGCGTTAAAATCGCCAAAAACAAATATATGGGCAGATGGGTGAGGAGAAATTCAAAATATCGTCTAAGTACGCTGTGCCAAAATCAGGTTGGCACGCATATTATCCATGACTTGTGGAAAATTAGTCGGCGCTATTTTTATACCATATTGAAGCCTATTTATCTTATTGAGACCTCTGTGCGTATTTATAGTTAACCACCCAGCGCATTTTTTGTCTACTGGTATCTGTAAGTATTCTTCCGACAAGTCAAGTTTTGCAAATATCCATTCTTCCTTTAAATTTGCAAAAATACCTTCCCCTGTTAGGAGTGGGTAATTTACGTTTTTTAAGCAGTCAATTAGACCTGTTGAATAGTCGGCTCAAATTCTGATTTCATTTTTTCTTTACATTTAAGGTTGGTGCAGCCCAAGGTCCATAGTTGATCTTTTTAATTACGCCTTTGTCTCTGTAGTCTTTGGAGTTCTTTGTCAATCAACTCTATTGACGCATATGGAACTTGCATTTTTGGACGAAAAACTGGGATAGTATTTTCTTTCAATTCAAATTTTGCTTTGACTTTCGTACACAAACCAAAACCCTCAGCAAATATTTCTCGGTATTTTTGTTTTCATTCTTTCTTTTACTTTCTTTGAACTTGTAGTACTATCGTCAATTTTATTGCAAACTAAATTTAATGGTACGTTAAAAAAATCAAACTTCTCCATCCAGTCTGTCCCGAATAGGTTTTGTGAGTTTTGCATATTCCTTTCTGTTCCTTTAAAATGAACATTTATGAAAGTTTCTCCCATAAATTTTACTTTTTGTCCTGTAACCTCTCCATCCATTTTTGGGTATTGTTCATAGGTGGGCATTGAATTTCTTCGGTGTAGCGGCGTTAATTACCATTAAGTCCGATCCTGTATCAATCAGTAGTTTTTTTTTTATTTGCATTGACATTAATATATTTTCTTTGAACGCTGGTTGTTGTGTTTTCATTGGTGTAATGTACCACATTTTTCTTTTTAATTGTATTTTTTACTTTAGCCCTGCAGTGTGAAGATTTATGCTCTTTTAAACCACAGGCAAAATATTTTTATGATTTTAATGGACAATATTTTTTTAAATGAAACTCTCCGCACCCGTAACACGGATTTATCTTGAACTGAAAATAAGTTTTCTTACATTCCTTTTCCTTTTTGAAATATTCAAAATATTTCGTGTTTCCATTTCATCTGTGTCCACTTTAATATACGCTCACACTTTTCCGCTAAATGTTGAAGCGTAATTTTATGGCCCTGTTCAAGTTTTGCTGGTAATCTTATTCGAATTCCTTTGTCTGATGTTGCAGTTAATCCTTGCCTGGGAAAATGTACTTTATTTTTCGTATTCCGTGGCCCCGAATTTTCCTAGCAGAAGTCGAACCTTCTTTTAGTTGGACCAGTTTCCACAGTCTTTTTAAAAAACATTCTTCATATCTACGAAAATAAGCCTCAAACGTTACTTTATCTGGTTTATAAATAAATTCACCCACTGAGTTAATTACTGAATTTTGCGAGAATGCATTAGATTTGCCTGGGTTACTTTCTTTTTTAGTAACATGCTCCAACAGGTCTATTAATCTCTGTTTCTGGCGTTCCATACTTTGTTGTAGTTTCTCGAACCTTTCTTGTACACGTTGACGTAACTTCTCGAACTTTTCTTGTTCGCGTTGTCTCTGGATTTCTTGCTGTTGTTGAAACTTCTCGAACTCATTCGCATTGTCGTTGAATTTCTTACTGTTTAAAAATTGTCGCATACAACTTTTGAAGTCCTCTATTGTATATATATTTTATTCGAAGGGCCACTCTGTAGGTGTTTAGGTTTGAACCTACGACTCTTGAGTTAACAATCCTTACAGAGTTTTGACTCTTTGACTTATATTGTCGAGAATTTGTTGGTAAATCTATGCGAGTTTGGCTCTCGAATACTTTGTCGTCAAATCTATTGTCAATTCGTAGTAGTTCAAGACGAATATTTTGTCGCTGGATCTGTTGGTGCTTTATAGTGAGTTTAGATCGAATCTCTCGTCACCAGATTTTTTGTATCTTGGAGAAATGACAATACAGAAATATACGTAAGTAATCCGTTTATTCTCGGTAGATACAGTAGTACATGTCTATGTAAGGTGGCAATAACTAGTGAGCTGAGTAGACAACGACCGTGCTACCTGCCGACTCCATATTATTGCTTTACATAATACGAGCCGTATGTCACGTGTTCGAGCTACGTCACAACAAAATCATAGCTAATGTTAAGGATATATCGAGAGAATAAACTAAACGGAACTGGATAAATAAGAATCGTTGCGAGAATAGTGAGGTTTATGTGGCTGCAAAGAAGAAAATATGTTTGTCATTGAAGTTAGATGTCGAGTTTTACCACATGTTCGAAATCGACTAAGACTTCTGGCTAAAACTCCCTGTATCTGCATCGGAAAATAAAGTCTATGATGAATAATAGGGGCCAGATTTTAGGCTCAAAATAAGAAGTAATAAATCAAAAATCGGAAACTATTACAGTTGTGCCATAAATTAGCAGTCTTCATACTGTATGTACCGGGTCACCTCAAGACGTTGGTATTTATGGCACTCCACATATTCGATACTGTCTAAAAAGTACAGAAAAATATAATGGAAAGCTTTACTCTAAGCTAGACAATGCTGAGACGCAATGCTATCTGCAAGAAATTACAATCAAGTTTAGTAGAAATGTTGTTAATGATCCGAAACTATGCCTGAAGCCACATTCAAGTGTCGCAAATAATACTGTAACACACAGGTGTATCAGTTGTTTCGTTTTATCATAATTTGCACATCTGTATATTTATCTTAGTTTATTTTTATCTATCTATCTATCTATCTATCTATCTATCTATCTATCTATCTATCTATGTCTCTTCATTTTCTATCTATCTATCTATCTATCTATCTATCTCAGTCTCTTCATTATCTATCTATCTATCTATCTATCTATCTCATTCTGATCATTATCTATCTATCTATCTATCTATCTATCTCATTCTGATCATTATCTATCTATCTATCTATCTATCTATCTATTCTCATTCATTATCTTATCTATCTATCTATCTATCTCATTCTGATCATTATCTATCTATCTATCTATCTATCTATCTATCTATCTATCTCATCTTCATTATCTATCTATCAACAGATCTTATTCATTATCTATCTATCTAATTCTAGTCTCTTATTATCTATCTATCTATCTATCTATCTATCTCAGTTCTCTTCATTATCTATCTATCTATCTATCTATCTCATTCTGATCATTATCTATCTATCTATCTATCTATCTATCTATCTATCTATCTATCACAGTCTCTTCATTATCTATCTATCTAATTCTGATCATTATCTATCTATCTATCTATCACAGTCTCTTCATTATCTATCTATCTATATATCTATTTATCTATCTATCTCATTCTGATCATTATCTATCTATCTATCTATCTATCTATCTATCTCAGTCTCTTCATTATCTATCTATCTATCTATCTATCTATCTATCTATCTCATTCTGATCATTATCTATCTATCTATCTATCTATCTCAGTCTCTTCATTATCTATCTATCTATCTATCTCATTCTGATCATTATCTATCTATCTATCTATCTATCTATCTATCTATCACAGTCTCTTCATTATCTATCTATCTATATATCTATTTATCTATCTATCTATCTCATTCTGATCATTATCTATCTATCTATCTATCTATCTATCATTTACGGTCACACCACGCTGAAACATCAAATGCCGAATGATCACTAACGTTAGGCAAATTGATCATAGTCAGTAGCTAGATTTGTGGCCGTTTGGGATACCAGGTTTTGTAAGCTTGGATTTAATCACGGTGTAATGAACTGCTCAAAATTATTAACTCTTTATCTTGTGGAAAATAAATTTATCAGTGGTGATGTCTTCCAATAGTGTTAGAAGCACCGCTGCTGGTTTAAGTGCAATTGTGCTTTGGGCTCATAAGCGGCCTTTTTACTAGTTAATCTGT
Organism: Ascarosepion bandense; assembly: GCA_037127315.1. Taxonomy (NCBI): domain Eukaryota; kingdom Metazoa; phylum Mollusca; class Cephalopoda; order Sepiida; family Sepiidae; genus Ascarosepion; species Ascarosepion bandense. Next base: position 7,308,655 of record JBBBDQ010000598.1, read on the forward strand.
TGTTGTTAACCACCTTTATGAGCTTCTTCATCACGAACAATATCATTTGTTTTGCAACGCTACCGTGTTATTTGGGGATTTCATGCACCGAATCAATTTTTGAGAAGAGAGAGCTCGACTCATCTCCGTCGAGGATTATCTATCTATCTATCTGGTCATTATCTATCTATCTATCTATCTATCTATCTATCTATCTATCTATCTATCTATCTATCTATCTATCTCATTTAATTTATTCATATCTATATTAAACATAATAAAGATATATTTATATTTTTCCATAATCTTCTACCATAAACTGTTTTATTTCTATATCCTAGGATCTTCTTTGATATAAAATTTAACTTTTATTGATTTTCATGCAATGGAATGTTTTTATTTAGGCATTCTGTAAAAACTGAAGTATCTTTGGGGCCCAGATATGCAGTAACCAGTATTTGAGAAGGACGAGTATAAATGTTCTGTGCCAAATTTTAACTGTCAATTTTAGAATTGTCAAAAATAAATATGGTTCACTAAAATAAATAAAGAAGGAATGCACATTCATACAGATCGTTATTTTAGACTTTTACCGAAAACTTTCCATCACTGAAAAATTACTCAGAGCTGCCTTAAATTACAGCACCATCAGTGACCAAGACATAAATCTAAACACCCAAACCCACCTTATTTCATAATATTTGCCTGTGGCCAAAAAAACATATCCCCAGATTTCTGCATTGCTATGGGTGCGTATGACTCTGCGTAGGCGTGTGAATTAATAGGCATACAATTACTGTGAAAACTAAGATTCATTTCCTAATTAAAAAAAACACCGGACTGTGTAAAGGTAATGGAATAATCCTCCTCCGCCAAATAGACTCACAACAATCAGATCTAATGATCAGTATTTAATGATCACGAACTAATTATTATTAAAACCACTAATGGTAAATTCATCTGATCCTCGATCTACATTTAACCTGAATAATGGCCAGTATAAACCACATACCAAAGATTCATCAAACCAAAAATACGTCAACAAAGTATCCATAGAGTTCTAGACAACTAATAGAATTTTCCTAAATTTCATTCCCCAACATTTCAACTATTCCCCTACATTTAAAAAGATTTTCAACAAAATCAATTATGACAGACTTTAACATTAAGAAAATAGCATTTCTTCTCACCCATCTGCCCATATATTTGTGTTTGGTGACTTTAACGCCCACCACACTAAGTGGCTCGAAAACTCTGTAACTGACACTGCTGGTGTCCACACCTTTAATTTTTCAATCTCCCAATCCCTCAAGTAAGTGGTGGACTTTCCCACGCGTTTCTTTAATAGCCCTAACGGAAGGGACTAGCTACTATACCTCTGCTTGACTTCCACCCCAAATTCTTGCACCACCAGACAGATCTGCCCTCTCGGGAATTCTGACCACGCCGTAGTTTCTGTCAACATCTCTTTCCACTCCACCCCTACCCAAGAAACCCAGACCAGCAGAATATCCTACTGCTATCAAAGAGCAGACTGGGATCCGTTCCGTGACTTCCTCTGCGACGTCCCTTGGAACAAAGATTTTAGTCTTCCCGTCGAAGACTGTGCATCAGAGGTCTCCTCCTGGGTTAAGGCTGGCATCGATGCTTTCATCCCTGCCAGGAAATTTCAGCTTAAATCCCATTCGTCTCCCTGGTTCTCGCCCGCTTGCTCGGCCGCCATTGCCCACCGGAATCACTTCTTCCGGCTTTACCGTAGCCACGCGTCGGACCAAAACAGGCGCCTTTTCACCTCAGCTCGTAATAAGTGTAAAAAGATACTTAACGAAGCTAAGATGCTGTTTGCTGCCAGAATGAGGCAGCGCATAGCATCCTCTGAGTTCGGATGCAAAGACTACTGGCGCCTCAACAAGAGTAAGTCCTCAATACCCCCACTAATCAACGAGTTTGAGGTTCTCACCTCCTCAGCGGACAAGGCTGAATGCTTTGCCCGTAGATTCTCGACTAATTCGTGTCTGGATTCGTCTGGAGTCCAGACACCCGATTTCCCATCTAGAACTGAGGCCCAATTGAATGACGTCCACATCACGCCCTCGCTGATTTCTAGCATAATATCAAAACTTGACCCTCACAAAGCGAGTGGTGGGGAACGGAATCCCAATCATAGTCTTGAAAAATGTGCCCCTGAACTCTCTTCTGTCCTTTCTGAGCTCTACAACTTTGCCTATCTTCCTCCTGATTTCTTGCCTGTTGGAAGTTTTCTTCTGTGGTTCCAATATTCAAGAACACTGGGGAACCATCGAACCCCGCAACTTACCGTCCTATCAGCCTTCTTCCGATCTTCGGCAAAGTGTTCGAAGCCATTATCAATGCAGAGGTCGTTTAGCATCTCACGGCCCACGGGCTCCTATCGGACAAACAGTATGGCTTCCGCTTCACCAGGTGCACTGCTGATATGCTAACGACCATCACCGTGTATATATACCAGGCTCTCGACAAGAATGGTGAAGCCCAAACTGTCGCCCTGGATATATCCAAAGCATTCGACAGAGTATGGCATGACGGCCTTCTACGGAAACTGCGAAGCTATGGCATTACTGGACTTTTGTTGGACTTAATCCAGTCATTCCTCTCCAACCGCACACTGAAGGTGGTTTTAAACGGACATGCCTCCCAAAACTACCCTACAAACGCGGGTGTCCCCCAAGGCTCTATCCTAGGTCCTACGCTCTTTCTAATCTACATCAATGATCTTTCTGTGCAGGGCCCGGAAATTCTTTCCGCCTGAAACTATCCTGCACTTATACAATTCTACCATCCGCCCGTGTTTTGAATACTGTTGCCACATCTGGTCGCGTGCCCCTGCTATTTTCCTCGGGCTTCTTGACAAAATAAAGCAAAGAATCTGTAATGTGATTGATACCGACTTAGCTGACCGCCTGCAGTCACTGTCTCACCGGCGTAATGTGGCTTCTCTGTACATCTTCTACAAATACTTTCATGGCTTCTGCTCTGATGAAATTAAATCACTGGTGCCCCCTAGGTGTGAGTTCGCACGAGATACTAGACTGGCAACTAGGTTCCACCCTTTTACAGTGAAACCGATGAAATGTAACCGCAATTTCTACTCCAACAGCTTCTTTTCCCGCACTTCCCGCCTGTGGAATTCCCTTCCGCATGCTTTTTTCCCCGACGGCTATAACCTCCAGGAGTTTAAATGTAAGGTCAATAGACACCTCATAACACACTAACTCTCCCATTCTCCCCAACTCTCCCCCTATGTACATCCTAACTCGTCTATCGCCCTGTGTAACCCCCTGCGCTATAGTGGCAGTGGAATGCCTTGCTTGTGGTGACATGATTAAAAAATATATATATATATCACAATATAATAATATGACATCAAATAAGTACTTGGCCATATTGGAATAATGTCAGTTAACCTTCTACTAACAATATTAACATTTCAAAAATATTTTTTAATCGCTTTCTTTCTCTCTTATTCTCACTCCTTTTCTTTCTTTCTTTCTTTCTTTCTCCCGCAAATATTTCTGTTAGCGAATTATGAATTATGCCCCTTTTATCCCATCTCCCTGAATTTTAATATTTTTTATTAAATTTTTTTTTCTGCATGTAGTTTTATTATATATAAACTTTTGCTCCTGTTATTAAAAAGCAGTAACCTAACTTTACAAAATTTAAATCATGTAAAAACTATTAAGGAATCTCCTGAATTTAACTGTTAAAACTTAGTAATGTTATATTTTATTTTCATTTTATTTATTTATTTATTTTTAAATTATTTTTAAATTTGAGTAGCGAGGTCCTACCATCGCCTGGTTCATACTCCTCCCTCTTCTTTGAACAGGAGTAGAGGTTCATCCCTTTTTTCTGTTTAGAAAGGGGTTTCCGGTTTCTTTCCTTCTAGCAACTAGCAGATTATCTTAATTTTACCAAAGAGCAGATTGAGAGTCGTTCGCGATTTCCTGCGTGAATTTCCTTGTTTCAAAGTTTTTATTCTTCCCGTTGAAAACTGTGCATCCGAGGGCTCTTCTTGGGTTAAAGCTGACATCAATGCTTTCATCCCAGCCGGGAAGTTACAACTTAAACTGCATTTGTCCCCCTGTTTCTCTCCTTGCTCGGCCGCTATTGATCCCAGGAATCACTTCTGGCTTTATCGGAGACACGCATCTGACCATCGTCGACACCTTTTTGTTTCTGCTCGTAATCAGTGCAATAGAATCGTAAATGATGTTAATTTGTTGCTTGCTGATAGAATAAAGCAGCGTATATCACCCCACAAGTTCAGCTCCAAAGTTTACTGGCGGCTCTGTAAAAATGTATTAAAAAACTGCAAGCCCTCAATCCTTTAATCAATAAATTTTAGGTTCGCATATCTTCAGCAAAAAAAGTTGAGGGTTTTGATCGCAAGTTCTCTCCCAACTTATCATTGGATTCGCACCGGGCTTCCCACCTAGTACCGGGACTTGAGTGAGGTTCATATTACCTCTAAACTGTAACCCTGAACTCTTCTCTATCCTCTCTAAACTCTACAACTACTACCTCTCTACTTCTTTTCTTCCTGCCTGCTGGAAGTCCTCCTCTGTGGTCCTTTTATTTAAGAAATCTGGAGAACCATCAGACCAACTCTACTTATTGCCCTATTCGCTTCCTACCAAGTTTTGGTAAAGTTTTTGAGGCTATTATCAATGCTGAAGTTGTTCAACATCTCACAGCCAACAGTTTAGTCTCCGATAAACAGTATTGTTTCCGAATCACCATGTCTACTGCTGATAATGACTATCACAGATGTATATACCAGTCTCTTGATAAAAACGGCAAAACCCGAGATGTTGACCTAGATATCTCTAAAGCACTCGAAAAAGTCTGGCATGCTGGCTTTCTACACAAGCTACAGGGCTATAACTGGACGCTTGTTTGATGTAATCCGGTCGTTACTTTCAAATAGCGTAATGAAGGAAGTATTGAATGGGCACATTCCAGATATTGTCATCCGAACGCTTATTTCTCTCAAGGCTCTATTCTAGGTTCTACACTTTTTCTATCTTCATCAACGATCTCCCTGATGTAATCACATCCCACGTAGGAATCTACGCTGACGATACTATCATTTACTCCTGCCTCGATAAAAAAATCTGCTGAGGCTTACAAAGCAAACCTCGCTGCAGATCTTGAAAAGGACCTCCAATTTGTGCTGGAGTGGCTCGTAAATTTGAATGCTTTTAAAACGAATTTGCTATCCTCTAATTACCATAGACAATCACTCCTACTCCTAACAACATGGATCGGGCTAGTCTCCCTGAAAACAAAACAACGCGCCTCCTAGGCCTAACTGTCTCAGCTGATGGAATACACTAAATCCATAGCTATATCTTCTGCTAGGAAGATCCTTTCACTGTGTAGCTTCAGGAAGTTTTTCTCGTATGAACCTATCTTGCACATATATAAATCTACCATCCGCCCGTGTATTGAATACTGCTGTCATATTTGGTTGGTTGCCACTGCTATTATCTCTGGGTTCTTTACAAAATACAATCGGCAAATGTATTTGATCCCGACATGGTAGCTCAAATCCAGTCAGTTTCTCACTGGCGTAATGTGGTTTCCCTCCGTCTCTGCTACAAATACTTTCACGGCTTCTTCGATTAGCTTCGCTCTCTGGTGCTCTCTCTGCTTGAATTTAGTCGAGCTACTAGATTAGCGGCTAAGTCCCACTCTTTTCCAGTAAAACCAATCAAATGTAACGACAACATCTACTCTATCAGCTTATTTTCTTGCACTTCCCGCCTGTGGAATTCACTTCCGTATACTTGCTTCCCTGACAGCTACAATCTCTAAGAATTTAAATGCAAAGTCTTCTCTATTCTCTTTGACTCGCATACTTTCCCTGAAACCCTTGTATTATGTTCTTCTCTTTTTGCATTCTACCCTCTTGCGGGTCTCTTCACAGCAATGTTCTCATCCTTCTCTTATCCATTATATGAAACTCCCTGTAACTTGCTCTTATTTTTCATCACTGACCTCTTATGTAACCCCCTGTGCACCAGTGGCAGTTCTGCTTTGTTTGCGGTCAAATGATTACAAGAAAAATCTCCCACGTAAAATTTCAGTTTGTAATATGCACCTGATGATTGCGTAACACCTGAATCAACAAGTCGTGCGATCGACGTAGGAAAATATGTATAGTTATCAATATATATGAAATAGCTCTGTTCATACTACATTGAGCACTGTTTTATTAACATCTGAATAGTAATTTTATACATGTGTGTACACTTATATGCATATTTAATCATCGTCTCTCTCTATCTTTCCATGATCGGAAGGAGGTTGACAGGGCGGTAATTAGCGGGGTCCGAAGGTTTGCCAGTATTCTTAAATATAGGTACTACAGAGGAGGACTTCCAACAGGCAGGAAAGCAGGATGCAGATAGGCAGAAGTTATAGAGTTTAGAGAGGACAGGGGAGGTTTCATGCGTATTGTGTTTTAATCGATCTAGCCGAGTTGCTGGATACGAAAACCACTGCCCCAGTAACAGCCATATCCAGGCTACAAAACAGAATCTTCCCTGTTATTTGACCCATAGATGGAGAGAAAAGTGACGGATTAATAATTTTCCCAGGAATAGCTGTGCATGCATAAGTGAATACAACCGAAATTCGAACTCGGTTCTCACATTTCTCGTTCCGAGCCGACATCCACTGCACCACAACTGAATATTTTCCATTTCAGCCCATTGCACATCCCATACATATACACAGAGTATCTAAGAACACTAAACTAAAAAAAAGACAAAAAAAATACCAGAAAGAAAAAAAATAACTTTCAATTGAGTGTGCTAACTTAGTGAGTTCAATGTCATCAAGATAAGCTTTGGGAAATAAGTAAAAAAAATGGTGTCTGTACTAAATATTGATTTTTGTACTTTATTCGGGCGTGTCTATTTTTCGACTTGCTTTATATTCATATATTGCTTAGAGAGTTTTAATGCTCTAAAAATGCCAATAAATAGGACTTAATCTATATCTATTTTGATTTAATAGTCTTGATTTTTCTGCTGGAAATACAATTCTTCGCAATTTGGTTTTAATAAAACCAATTATGAAGTTTACTTATGTAGGGTTGATACTGTATGTGTGTATACGAAGTCCGAACCAAAATATATCGGGTTTGTTGATAGGAAAATAGAGCTAAAGTACACAGAGAGAAGCCGCTTGGCACAATTTGGGCATGAACTCTGTAGTGTATGCACACAAAGTTATCATGTTCTCACACTCACCCGTTGTTCATAGCAGTGCTTTTCACACCGTAGACTGCTATTGCATTCTGAGGAAGACTGGTTGCCAACTAGGGCTACAGAACCTAAGCGTCTCTGCTTAGACGAAGGGAAAAGAGACGGAAAGTGCGACACAGAGATCCGAAGGCGAATTTGCATGGCAAAGGAAGCATTCCAGAAGTTGAGTAAAGTATTAAGAAACAGGACAATTTTACTAGAAACAAAGAAGAGAGTGCTACATTGCTATGTGATGTCAGTTCTTCAATATGGCAATGAATGCTAGACAATACCAACGAAGACGAAAGAAAAACTTGAAGCAACAGAAATGTGGTTCTACAGTAGATTGCTGCGAATATCATGAATCAAGCCAGCACGGATAGGGAGATGTGCAAAGCCATGATTGCCCACGTCCTAAAAGTACATAAAAAAGAAGAAGAAGAAGACTAGACTAGAGGAATTGAAGCGTTAAGAAGGAAAACTTGAAGCAACCGAAATGTGGTTCTACAGAAAAATGCTGCGGATATCATGGATCGGGCAATGATAAGGTTTTGGAAAGGATGGAAACGAAAGGGAAATTAGTTCCTGGGACATGCAATGAGGAAGGAGGGCTTGGAGAACCTGATACTAACAGGCCAGATAGATGGAAAAAGAGACAGGGGAAAGCAATGGATAACATATTTGAAGGACCTAATCAGGTGGACGAGGGAAGAAGACTTGCGTGGTGTAACAAGGGAAAGCCTGCTAAGAGCAACCAAGGATAGGGAGATGTAGAAAGCCATGATCGCCTACGTCCTGAAAGGACAAGGCACATAAAAGAAGAAGAAGAAGATGAAGGGCATTTGTGCATACATATGTGAATGCAACTGGAACTCGAATTCGGATCTCCGATTTCTCGTTCTGAGCCGATATCCACTGCGAAGAAAGTATGTAGAGTGGGGTCTTCTCGCCACACTACAAAGGTTACATCAGTGATAATGATGCTTGCAGCATTTTGTCAATGCACACATTTCCCAGGTCTGACAACTACCATACTCTCCAAATCTCTTCCTTTCCATTTTTCCTCTTTACAAAATCAAGCCATACTTGAAAGCCATGAGAATTTCAATACGTTAAAGCAATGCAAGAAAACCAGACAAGGCAGCAGTTCCTCATCCCAAAAAAGAAGTTCCAACATAGCTTTTATCAATGGAAGCTACGCTGGATAAATTGCGTGGTTTCAAAAAGGGTACGCACAAATACTCTTAGAAAAAGTATCAATCTGTCTCTTTTCGCCAGTTATGGGTTAAATAATCGAATAGATTGGTTTCTATAGCCTTGGCTGGCAACCAGTCTGCGGTAGAGAGCAATGGCAATCTACAGCGGGATAATCTTCTGCTCAGTCAGTCATAAACTTTTCGCTTCTTTTTACGTATGGTGAAACATATGTATATATTTAACCTATTTCTCTCTCAAGTTCATTATTTGAAGGAAGGCTTCTATCAAAGATTATATATATATATTTAAAGAAAGAAAGAAAGAGAGAGAGAGAGAGAGACGAGTTGATAGATGTCAATTCCAACATACAATTATGATACTAGTTTTCTAGTTAATCCTAACAATTATTTTGTTAATTGTTTTTTTCATTACAATAGAACTTGCGGCTTTCCGCGTCCTTACGGCCCCTAGGGAACTTGCGACTCTCCCCCGCACAAGCGCGGTCTGCGGGGACTCTAAGTACGGTCCTGTCCACAAGTGACATAAGAATGATAATGTCACTTATTAATAATGAAAGTAAATACCTGACAAATCACGCATCAATTCAATACTGATAAATGCTAACGCTCGATGTGGCATAAATTTAATTCCCTGTGCTTTTTATTTATCAGGTCATGTTAGCTCTTGTTGGTTTTTGAATGGATGAATCATGTAGAGTTATAAACTTTGCTTACAACACTGGCTTTAGGCCATATGTAAAACTCAATTTCTCTCTGCGTCTTTCATCAGCATGGTTGATCCTAACCTCCAGGAAAGTGACTCGCTTCACCTTCTAAGGCCAAACTTTCTCAGATGACATGAATTGGAAATACTATATTAAATCTATTTGCTAGGTTAGCTGCTATGAAATTTTGTTCACTGTATCGTGTGAGACTAATTTTTCCTCCAAAATATATCTTTGAGTCTTGTATTCGTCCTTGCTTAGAATACGACTGTCACATATGGTACAGTGCTTCTGCTATTTACTTTGAACTCCTTAATAAAATCTAAAAGAGATTCAACATTATTATCTGGCGGCTCGGACCTGATACTTTTATCACCACCTTAAGGTTGCTTCTCTGTGTATTTCCTATAAATACTTTCATAGTAATTGTTAGGATGAGCTTATTGTTATGATATCTAGATTTTTAAAGTATAAGTGAAATACTAGACTGGGTTTGAGTTTGAGTTTGCGTTTTGTTTAATGACATATCAACCTCTGCGTTATTTAATGCCAAAAAGATGGGAGTTTAAGGCAATTTTTTAATGTTTGGTTATAATGAGAAGGTTTGGTAGTCAGATTTCAATTAATTTTTATGTTTGTATTCTTTTTAATTTTAGAAAACTGAAAATGTCTTCTAGTTTTGTATTCAAAGGTGTTTTGTTGAGAATAGTTTTTCTTCAGAAATGTGTTATGGCAATATTGTTTTTTCAAAAATGTATATTTTTCTATAAAAGTCTATTTTTATGTATATATTTCTATAAAAGTGGATTTTTATACTTTCATAGTGTTTTAACCGCACTTTAGGGGGGGTAACTATTTACCCATAGATGGGACCCTAACAAGTGCTACCACTCCGGTTCAGAGTGGATTTGGAACCACAAAAATTAAGAGGTGGTTCGTCGTTACTCACAACCCTCCAATCAGAGAACTTGCTGCCGGATTCAGTTTACCGTCATGTTCAAGACCCTACTAGACTGACGTCAAGATCTCATCAATTTACAGCTGAGCTGGTCATATATAGCCGTAAGTTCTGTGCTAATAATTTCTTTTCTTCTTGATCTTGCCTTCCGGCTTCATGCTTTCCAGCGAAATTTAATCGACAAAAAAATTAAATGCGATGTCAATCGCTATAAACTGTCCCGATCGCTCTTTCCTTTTTCCACTCATTATTAAGGTTTCTGTTTTTAATTTTTCTTCGCCCAGTAACGACTTGACTCATTTTGCATTGGGGCGATACTGATTTTAACGAAAAATATATAGTGGATGAACTGTATTTGAGCAAACAGAGGCTCATTGGACTTTTTTGGTTGATGACCATCTGGCCGGGGAAAAGTAGGAAAAGCACTGGTAAATAGTTGTGATAAATTTAGTTATAAAGTGCTTTGTGACAGTATCCAACAATTTGATGTCTCACCCACAGAGGTGACACTTTACTTTGTGGTTATTATCCATGAGTCTGTCAAATGTAGCGAGAACACGAAGAGGAAGACTTTCCCGAACATATATATGATCTATGCTCTTCAGAGCTTTTTTAGGGGTTAAAGATTCGATTCGACGATGTTACTTAACATGTTCGATATATAGCAATCTTTGGATATTTTTACTCCAAACAAGTTAACTAGGGGTGAAACAGAATCAGTAGACTTCACTGAGGAGAAAGGGCAACAAAATGTCTCTAGTAATAAAAAAATAGAAATTAGCGTTGCATTTATTTTTCGTTTATTTAAATGAATTTCTTTATTAAAATTGTATTAAACGATGAGACCTAGTCGCCAATCAAGTAGCACGAGTAAATTCTTGCAATCAAAACACCAAATGAGTAGTTCGTCCGAAAAATGCAAAGAAAATATTTATGGCAAAAGAGTGGGGAGGTATGTCAGTGATATTTAGAACAAGATACTTCTTGACAAATCCTCACAGAATGATCCCAAAGAGACGGAAAAAATGCAATAATTGAAAAACGCAATCGAAAAAGATAAATTAAAGTTTTAGTCTTTTTGGTTACATAGCCAAGAAGTGTTTAACACAGGACGGTGAGAGTCCAATAGATGAAAATGATGTTGGTCAAACTAGTACGAGTGTAGAAAAGAACGTTATGTCTGTTCTGTTGGATTTCGCAATAAACCCTAGGAAAATTGAGTCTTCCCTGACATATTTTTATAATCATCTAACCCCAAGCAAAGACCGCCACTGGTGCAAAGTGGGTTACAGTGAGAGAAAAAAACTAGATAAAGGGGATGTCGAAGAAAGAATAAAAGAAGGAAAGAAATCAAGGTGATAGAAGATGGGAATTGATGTTGCATTTAAACTTTTGGAGATTGTAGTTATCAAGGAAGTAGTCAAACAGAAGAGATTTCCACAAACGGAAAGTGCGAGTAGAGAAACCATTGAAGTAGAAGAGCCTTTTATATTTAATTATTTCGGATAGAACCTAGATGACAATCTAGTAACACGCGTAAATACATGTAGTCGGGGTAACAGATAAAAACGCCCTTGAGAGTAGTTGCCATGAAATTGCCACATGTGATGAATTTAGAACCTACTGCACTAATCTTTACGCGAAATATCAACAATGAAAGGGAACCAGTAATGTTTTAAGTGTTTCGGAATAAATGGTTTCAGAAAAAAACCAAAAGCTGACTTTCATGTTTTCTGTGACAACAAATTAGTTAATGTGGGAAGTTGGTTTGTTTTTCTTTTTCTTAGTGATCTCCGGTATTGTAGACTGAAATTCACCAACACCTTAATATGTAATATGTTTTTACATCGTGTGGGACATGTCCTCATAGGTTCATTGGTGCAAGATGTTTGACCTATCAAAATGTCGAGGTTTAGTTTCTTGAGGGATTAGAACCCATCTGTAGACATGACTGTCTTGGCGTAGGTAGTGAAAATGGTCAGTGTAAGTGATATCATATATCATAACACTTTCAAGGAAAAAATTCAGAATCTTCATCAGGCGTCTCGTCTTCAGATACTTTCCCACTAACATAAAGTTGCCTCTCTGTGCCAGTTATATACATATTTTCATAATAACTGTTCAGACGAACGCTTCGGGATGGTAACAAGACATTTTGAATTTAGGCGCAGAATTAGACTAGATGTGCGTTGTGGTATCGTGGATATCGGCTCGGAACGAGAAACCGGGGAGCCGAGTTCGAATTCCAATTGAATCCATTGTATTCACTTACGCGCAATTACCCTTGGGAAAGGTATTAATCCGTCTATTCCTTCCATTTATGGGTTAAATAGCAGGACAGATAGGGTTCTATAGCCTTGGTCGGCAACCAGTCTACCGCAGAAAGCAATGGCAACCTACTGCGGGATAATCTTCTGCCCAGTCAGTCATGTCTCTTTCGAGACATGATCGCCCAAGCGTGTATCACGTATGGCACTTAACTGACTGATTAGATTAGATATGCGTTGTAGTGCAGTGGATATGGGCTCCGAATGAGAACTCGAAAAGCCGAGTTCGAATTCCAGTTGAATTCGAGCAATTACGGGGAAATCCTTTTAATAAGTTTATTAATGTATCTCTTCTCCCTGTTACATAGCTGGAAAGATAACCTTGCTTGGAAATCGGTCTATCGCAGAAAGAATATGGCAACTATGAGAAAATCTTCTGCTTAGTCAGTTATGCATCGAAAGGGACATGATCGCCCAAGCGTGTATCACGTATGGTACTTATCTGACTAGACTGGCATAGAACTCACACTAATCTACTTTTGATTTAGCTAAAAGTAATGACATGTTCTATGTTAAGTTTCGTTTCTTTCACTTCGCGCTGAAAGAACTAGTTTCCGGTTTCATTTTTTAGCCAACTTTAATCCTCAGAGATTTATATATTACGCCAATTACTTTCTATTATCCTCCTGATTACACTTCTCCTTAACAAAATCTCTGTTTTCTAGTTCTTTCCATTCAAGTTCCCCCTGTAATTTAGCAGCGGCTTTACTACATTCTCTTGTGGTGAATCTGAATAAAAAACAAAATAAAAAAAAAACACACGTGTCTATTTGTAAATGAAACGGAAGATAGGTTTCATATCACTCCTGTGGGCGGATCGATGAATAGCTGACTTGATGATTATCCGGATATAATTACCGCACATCTTATAACGCCGAATAACGCCAAAAGTTCCCAATCTTTTTCCTGTTTTTGCCTCCATCAGTTAAAAAATCGATGAAGATGTTATTTCTACAAATACTGGGACTCGCCAAACTGGCCCGCCGTTAGCCATTGTTTATGAGGGTTGCAGATAATTATTTCACGTCTGAGACACTTGCTACGCAAAAATCAAAATATACAAAATTATTTGCTATCAGAAGAATTCTGTTTCTTCCTGTTTCCAAGTTGACCTCTTGTTATGAACCTTAACTGTGAAAACCCTATTGAGCTTTGCTACGTGCCTAAGATTGATAATATAGACATAAGTTTTCTTGAATCCTCAAGGCGTGATGAAATAGAACTTTGAATCAATTAAAACTACCTCGAACCTTGACTTAACGAAAAAAAAGTATCCCCACGCGAATTCCATCAAAATTATCTAACAAGTGTTCCTAGAAATAGGACTCCAGATTATTCTTTTCAAAAAAGAAAGTATGATCTGAAACTGAACTGAATCCAGTGATGGCACATATTTTGAATTAATCATAAATCAGCATAAAGAACGATTCAATACTCGAGACTTTAAATTGCTGGCTCAATTATAAGAAGTATAGTAAAGTGATGGACTAGGCTGTAATAGGAACAGTTTCGCACAACGTTCAAGATTGCTACAAAATCCAAACATTATCCTAAAAACTCGCTTTCTCCGAATAATAATTTAAAACTAGCGGAGCCCGTGGAATTTCCCCGGAAGAATAACTATGAGTTCCTGGAAAAAATTTACTTTATCCTACTACAAATGATAGTAACGTCTTCAAACATAAAGGTATTGAATAATAAAATAACGATAACACAAAGTGTAATTTTATTAAAATATCTATAAAACTAATGTCTATAGAAGCTACTTTACTGTAATCTTATGTTAAGCAGCGTTTGCACAGACCATAACCAAAATACTGTCAGCTATTTTGTGAGAGATTTTGAAAGAGAAAATGTTTTTATTACTGTAAAATCATGGCTCCTTTGTCCATTGTATATAGAAAAGACCAACTGAGTAATGGCGAAGGGTGTAGAGGCCATAAATTTTGTTATTAGATCACGGGGTACATCAACAAACCTACGTATTTTTACTATATTGTACAGTACACACACACATATACACACACACAATTACTGCTACAACCATCAGCTTAAACTGTTACTGCTACGGTAATGCTATAGGCTCTCTCCTCTTACTCTCTCACTCTTTACTACCCTTCCGTTTGGCAAAGGTGAGATAAAGGCTGAGGAGAGTAGCGTTTATAGATTATAAAAAGATAGAGGGGAAGGAAAAGCTCGTGTAGAGAGTAAGTGAGAGTATCTTTTTTTTATCTTTTTTATCGGACGGAGGAACTTATTTTTTTAACCATATCAACCCAAGCAAGGCGGTAACGCCACTGATGCGCAGGGGGCAACGTAAGAGTAAAAAGATTGGAAAAGAGAAAACCGGAAGCCACATCCTAAACAGGGAACAAGAGATGAGCCTCTACACCTGTTCAATAGACGTGGGTGGAGTGTCAAATCGGGCGATAGTTCACTCTATCTACTCCAATTGAGAAAATAATAATAATAAAAAAAAATTAAAAGAAGAAAAGTGAAAAAATTGGAAAAGAGAAAAGAGAACGCCGGAAACCACATCCTAAACAGGGAACAAGGGGTGAGCCTCTACACCTGTTCAAGTAACTAACTAAGTAATTAAGTAACTAAGGAAAGAACAAGCATAATTATTATATGATCGTTTCGATCGAAGGAAAGCTTTTAATCTTAGCGAACCTTGTTCAAAACTGGCATTACATAATACCTAACAAAGTCCTGTACCAAATAACATAAACCACCTTACTTGAAGACGAAAAGGAATATACCATGTAATTTGTAGATAACAGAATTACATAACACACTGACATTGCACACGACTTCGAACAAAAGGTTAAGGAGAAAATCTTCATCAATACTAGAAAGATTAATAACAATTACTGTACTTGAGAAACATATTTTCCTAAAAAGTTTTAATAGAAAGACTTTTAAATTATAACCTAGAAGTAACAATAGCTGTACGCTTAGTGAGTGCCCAATGCTCCCTTAGACTTTTTGAAAATGTATGTGACATTACGGGCATCATTAATATTTTTTACAATGTCGCATTTGAAAGACCGTAGATATTCCCATGCAATTACGGTCACACCTCAGAGACTCTATAACAGGCCAAATTGCCACCTGTAAACGAAGGGTAAAACTATATATTAAGTAGATGTCGGGAAAAAGGACTATTTGACGACTTGGTAAATGAATTAAATTTATTATATATATGTATATATATTCAGTAATGAATTAGAGTACTCGGGCTACTAGCGTATGATACATCCTACGCTAAAAGTATGCCTCCTTCTACCGAACGCCCATAGCTCAGAGGTAGAATTGCCGATTGACGCCAGTTCGGTCGGGTTTCAATCCTGGGTTAAAAGCAATCGGCTGTCTACCCGTACTGATGAGCTCTGATACAGCAAAACAGATCTGTATGCGGATGACTATATATGTATATATGCCATTCGGCAGGATTCGAATGTTTACGATGGATCGAGGATTGTGTTATATAGGCATGATAAAAACCTCGTTTAGACTGGAGGCTATTCGTGGTCGTTACCAGATAATATATATATATATATATATATATATATTACTTGATATACATATTGTCCGACTTTGATGGAACAACTAGGAGTTTCATGCGTTATGTAATCATCAGGTGTATATTTGAAATTGACAGTTTAATAGTTTAGAATTTAAGTTCACTCGATGTTCATGGGAATTAAATCTCATAAAGTTAAGGTACTGCTTTTTTAATAACAGGAGTAAAAATTCAAATATTCTAAGATTCTTCTTTATGCGCCGTGTCCTTTAAGGCCGTAGGCTTTCATGGATGGACTTGTATTTGGCTTTGTTCCTTGTCACTCTCAATATTTTTCTCTTATTATCATTTCTATGCCTGGCTTCGCTAACCATTTATCCAGGCCTAACAAATACGTCTCACGCTGCTTTCCCCTGTCTTTCATTCCTTTTATCCGACCTGTGAGCATTAAGTTCTCCAGACCCTCCTTCCTCATCACGTGTCCCAGGAAACTCATTTGTCTCTTCCTGATGTTTAGTATGAGTTTTCTCATTTGCATACTTTCCAGCAAACATCGTTTCGCACTTGCTCCGTCCATCAGGAGTAAAAATTTAAATATTCTAAGATTCTTCTTTATGCACCGTATCCTTTCAGGTCGTAGGCTTTCAAGGATGGACTTTCAGTTGTCTTTGTCCCTGGGCACTCTCAATATTTTTCACTTATTATCATTTCTATGCCTGGCTTCGCTAACCATTTATTCAGGCCTAACAAATACGTCTCACGCTGCTTTCCCCTGTATTTCAGTCCCTTTATCCGACCTGTGAGCATTAAGTTCTCCAGGCCCTCCTTCCTCATTACGTGTCCCAGGAAACTCATTTGTCTCTTCCTGATGTTTAGTATGAGTTTTCTCATTTGCATACTTTCCAGCAAACATCCGTTTCGCACTTGCTCTGTCCATGGTATTCTCTGAATCCTTCTGGAAAACCACATTTCTGCTGCCTCTGCTGCCTCTGCTGCCTGTACTGCATCCTGGATGAGATTGCCAGCATTCAAATTCATACAGAAGGACAGATATCACATAGAAATCTAGCACTCTTTGTTGCTAATGAGACTTTCGTGTCTTTCAGTACTCTGCTTAGCTTCTGAAATGCGTCTTTGGCCGTGCAAATGCGTCTTTGGATCTTCATGTCGCACTTTCTATTTTCTGTCAAAACACTTCCCAGGTATTTGTATTTTCTTAATTATTTTATTTTTGTTTCTCCTTCTAGTCGGCATATTGTGCTCCTCTTTTTGTTGATGAACATACATTCAGTTTTCTTGATGTTTATACTCAGTCCTTTTTTCTCACTTTCTTTTGCTACCTTCTGTAGACGGTCCAGCTTTTTCCTTTCCGTGTCTGCTATCAGCACCGTGTCATGTGTGTATTGTTGAGATTGTGCCGCAAATGCCGAATCCTGGCAAGGCTTTTTTTTCTATCATATTTGCTTCGCTATAAAGGTTGAAAAGATCCGGTGAGAAAACACATCCTTGTCTAACGCCCCTTTCTATTTTTGCATCCATGCTGAATTCATCTCCTATCCATACACAAGCGGTTTGATGCCAATACAGATTCTTGCTTATCCTAACGTCTTTTCCGAACAAGTCGAGGCTGTCGAGCATCTCTATCAAGTCTTTGTGTCGTACTTTCTCGAATACCTTTGTCTAGTCTATAAAGCACAGATAATGGTCCTTCTCTATTTGTATTGCTTGTCCAAATAGTATTCTGTGCATGAATATCCCATTCTTCATTCGGGTATATTTAATGAACCCACATTGTTCCTGTTCCATCTCTGGGCCGATTCTGCTGTACGCTCTGTTAATCAGAATCCGGATGATGAGTTTTCTTACGTGGCTCATTAAATTGATTGTTCGATTCTAAGATTGCATGTAGAAAAAAATTCAAACTAAAATATAAAATTAGAATATATAATAAAAAAACAATCATAATAAAAAGAGGCGTAAATCATAAGACGAAACATTTCAAATTTCTAATATTACATGTAGAAAAATTAAAGTTTTAAAATTTTAAAGAAAATAAAAACTAAATATTAAAATATAAAATTAAAAATTAAAAAGATGAAAAATGCAGAGAGCAAAAATTAAAGGGGCGTATTTCATAATTGTTAAAAGTAAGGGGGATATAAATAAATAAATAAATAAAGAAAGAAAGAAAGAAAGAAAGAAAGAAATAAAGAAAGAAAGAAAGAAAGAAAGAAAGGAAAAAATGGACAAACGTATAGAAGAATCCATATCAATCTGGGTCTAAGAATTTCAGTATTTTTTCTATGACAGAAATGTGTCATGTGGTCATTAAATGAATTTTTTGTTAAGTAAATTGGAATTATTAATGGGTTTTAAGTTGACAAGTTTTTCCAAAAGGCCTAGATTACACTTATCTTCTTTTCGGTCGTAACGTTTGCATTTAGCTACTATATTACAGGTAAGAATTAGGTTCTTGTTGTTGTTTTTAATTTCCAATAATATATAGATAAAACAGTACTTTTGCTGTATTTACTCTTGTTTAGAAACAACTTATGATTGTTTAATCTTACCTTCAAGCTGTCAGAAGTGCTTCCAAAGTAAAATTTAACATATTTATCATCCGATTGAATTCGAGATCTATAAACAATACTTTCGGACATACAGTAGCCATTAAATGGGAAGGTTTTATGTTATCGGCAGTTGAAATTATGTTTTAGAAGTATCATTGTTGTTATTATTTGAATGACAGATGTTGTTTATGTGGGCCGAGTATTAATTTGATATCATATAAATTATGTTGTGAAACATATTTATATTCTTAACGCAACTATAACTAACTTTAACATTATTTTTGCTGAACATTTTTTAGAGTAGGATGTGCATTGTGGTGCAATAGATATCGGCTCGGAACGAGAAATCGGGGAGTCGAGTTCGAATTCCAGCTGAATCCCTTGCATTCACTTATGTGCAAATACCATGGGTAAAGCTATTAATCTGTCTATTCCTTCCAGTTATGGGTTAAATAACAGGACAGATTGGGTTCTATAGCCTTGGTCGGCAACCAGTCTACTGCAGAAAGTAATGGCAATCTACTGAGGGTTAATCTTCTGCCCAGTCAGTCATGTCTCTTTCGAGACATGATCGCCCAAGCGTGTATCACGGATGGCACTTAACTGACTGACTGAATGGTAGAAAAATTTGTGAACTAATTTAAGGAAGAATTTTCCAATGTTTGTTTGGACGTTACGACTGAACGCTCGGTTAAACCAAATAATGTTATGATTACAAGATTTCTGCTTATTTCTGCCAACCTTGTTTTTAACGCAGTCTTCTAATCTAGTGTTGAATTTTCATTTTTCTAAAGCAATTATATATTTGATTTTAGAATTTTCAAAATATATACTACTCTAAGATTGCATGTGGAAAAACATGATACTATTTTAGTACGAAGGAGCAAAAGAAATTATCAATAGTGGCATTGTTAAATGTGCAAATTACAGTCGCAATATGAGTGGAGTAGAAAAAATATTTGTTACAAAATTTGTAAAATCTGATAAACAAGCTGAAAATAGAAGAAAATAAAAGGGAAAAATATATTTTGCAGGTATGAAGTAATAGGTCAGGCGAGATCATCATTGGCAGCCATTGTGTAACTAAGAAAAACATCATTGGAAGCCTTGGTTTTACGGCTGGTGGAAGTGAAAAATAACGGTAGTCAAAAAACGAAAACGTTTGACGAGGTTATAGAAGGTCAGATCCTTAATTCCCGAATTCGCTGAGAAAAGATTTAACTTGGGGAAAAAAATGACGTAATTACTCGAACCAGAAGAAGATGAAAAGAAATGACGTCAATAGAAATATTGCTATTTCATTGGTCGAACCAAGGGGAGAAAATAATTCCACCTCAAAATGTAGAAGCGGAAATAATTTAATTGGTTAAAGGCATAGACACCGGTGTCTGTCATGCACATACAAGAGAATTCGGGACAGGCATAAAAACTAGAGCCGAGAAGGCCAAAAGCATTTGCAGTCAGTTTGAGCTGAGCCTTGAGACCAGTCGAGATGTATCGACTGAGGGAGAAGTGTTCCCAACTGGGAACCACGAATAAAAAGATTGGTCGCTTCCCATAGAGTCCTGGCTGAAGATGAGAAGAAACGTAGATAAGCCTGCCGCCGACCGACTAAAAAAAGTCAAATAACGCGCCTCCGATAGAGTCCTGGCTGAATATATAAAGAAACAGAAAGAGAGGAGAAAGAGTTAAAATCAAAGAGTTGTTGCTGCGCCGAGCTAAGGAGACAAGACGAATTTACCGCCGCCGTCACAAAGATCCATCTTCGGCTGTTTCCGTAAGGCTTCGGTGGAAAGCCCTGATAAGACTTTTTGAACCGTCAAAACTAAAAAAAAACTCCGATTGGAAAGAACAAACGTTACTCTCAAACAAAAATTTTCGCTCCGTTGTTAGAAGAGTAATTCGATGACTATTATATTCTATTTCTTTTTGTTTTGTATACTAACAGCATTACCCGGTGTTGCTCGGGTGTTATATATATATATATATATTATCGATTTTCTGCACTATTGTAAGAACTGCAACCTTGAAGCTTCTGATTATCGTTTCTTATGTCTTTGTCTAGAAGTGTATCAAATTTGATTAAAATCGGACCACTCCTTCTATAACCTGATTTTTTCGATTATCGATTTTCGATATTTATCGGGGGTACCTCGACACAAAACCTAGCTAAGAACACTCGCAGACGTTTATAGTACAACAGTGTAAATTTTCAAGAACATTGGTTCAACCGTTTCGGAGTCTATAGGTTAACACACACACACACACATACACACACACATACACACACATACACACACACAGACACACACACACATATATATATATATATATTATCGATTTCCTGTATGATTGTAAGAACTGCAACCTTGAAGTTTCTGAATATCGTTTCTTATATCTTTGTCTATAAGTGTATCAAATTTGATTAAAATCGGACCACTCCTTCTATAACCCGATTTTTTCGTTATCGATTTTCGATATTTATCGGGGGTACCTCGACACAAAACCTAGCTAAGAACACTCGCAGACTCTTATAGTACAACTGTGTAAATCTTTAAGAAAATCGGTTCATCCGTTTCGGTGTCTATAAGTAACGGACACACACACACAGGCACACACACAGGCACATATACACACACAGAGACAATGTTCGATTTATAGACAAGTTTAGATAAAGACTTTTTCGCAACTTATTTAGGCGTCATCGAAATCACTTTCTTTTGTCTTTTTTGTGCTGTTCTTTTTTTTATTAACCCAAGTGTGCACGCGTGTCCGGTCCGGTTTGAATTAATAAAGATACAGCTAGTGGGATTTAAATATGTCTTCCTTGAGATCATAATTCACAACGTGGGCAAAAAAGAACACCGTTGTAATAGACGATTCGAAGACCAGCTACTGTGACGAGGCCATCACGACTAGCGACCCGAGAGCGTCGTCATATCTGGTGCCGTATTGACATCATAAATCTTGAGTCGGGATTCCGGACCTCGTCATACTAGAATTGGTACTTTAATGAAATTGGATGGATTTGTGTAGGTTGCTGGTGATTATCTGGGAGTGATTTGATTTCCACTTTATGGTTGTATGGTTATGTGAGTCCCGTGAGGTCAGATTATAATCGTTCGTTTACACCGGTTACCAGTCAAAGCTAGAGAACCCACTCTGCCTTACTATTACTTCTTAGCTTAGAAAAGGATGAGACGAATTCATGGTTTCTAAAAAGTATTGGAATGAAAAGAACAGATCACGGAGGATATGTAATAATTATACTAAGTTTTCCATCTATGAGAATGTGTCAGTGTAGCCATGTTGAAAATTCTATGTCACGTTTTTGTTTTTATTAAATGGAAACTATATCGATTGTGAATTTGATTTTATCGTATGGCCTTCTTATCGTTTCTGATATATATATATATATATATATATATATATATATATAAGCAGTCGAGCATTCTCGTGAAGAAAAATCAAGTTAGAGTTCAAGGTGAATCAAAGGTTATCAAAACAAAGAAACAGGTGAATATACATCTTGTAAACATAATTCAGATAAAAGTATTGCAGTCTGAAAGCGAATCGATTAGCAATCAATATTTCCTTGGTAACATCACAAAAGCATTTTTACCTGTACTTATCGTTGGCCGAAATTTTAAAAAATCACTTAAAATAAACAAAGATTCGTTTTTCTCTTATTTTAAATGCTGTTTACCAACAGGATACGAATAATGATGGCCCTCCACCATTTTCTTTTTTTAATCAATGTGAAGTGTTGATATAATAATACAGCAAATAAATCTTTATTACACATTATTTTATTCACTCTAACATTTCATCAGTTATTTTTAGTCAGTATGCAAGCGCCTGCCTGATGGCTGGTGTGGATTTGAAGTTAATCTTATCCCTTACAATACCAACTTTTCCATATCTGTGACCTTACTATCCCTCCTATTTCATGTTCTTCAAATTCATTTACACAATCTTTTTTAAAAATGTTACACAGTTTAATCAGTTACTCTTTCCTTCAATATCTCCCTGTAAGTTTGTTGTGGGGTTATTTTCGCAGTGGAGGCTGGTATTTGTGCTAAAATCGGTCCTAATAGGTTTGATGTACAAAACGTTAGGAAATTGATATAATATGTATTACGCAGTGTAATCTTGCCAGGTCGCTGACTACTTTCGTATTCGACTAACTGTCGACTACTATCGTCCAACATCGATTGACCCACCTCTTACTACTCCTACTTAAATAATGTGGATGTCTATTCACTATAGAATAAATGTGCTTCATTATAACAAAATTTTAAATACTCCATGCCAAATTTTCACCAGATATTTCGGCCTGTTTGATTTTTAGTCTAGTTAATAAGTCTCAGCCTCTTACTATGCCATAAAACTTCTTCGGTGTTTACATATTCCACCCATTGTATTCTCCGTATACTTCTATAAAAACACATCTCACTTTTGCTCAAAGTATTCCCTCATTTGTGAAGTGATTGTGAATAGGGGAATTGCATAGCACTTCAGGAAACTTTTATTTTATTTTTAACGATTGTTTTTCTGTTCTTTAATACCTTATTTATCTTTGAGAAGCCATATTTTGCTATTGCAATACGCCTTTGAATTTATGCATCAATTTTTCTCTCGTCTCTTCCTCGACATAATTTCTATATTTCGTAGGATTTTATGTCTGCCATTAATGGTTGACATTTTGAATTGTCCCTCTTGATATTGACCATGTTTTCGCTTTCTTAAAACTGACTGTTAATCTCTTTTTTTATGAGTTCAACCATTTTCCACCTCGCTGACAACATAAATCTTTGTTTGATCTTGCTGTTACGATGTCCACTTGACTACATTTCACGAAAAAATAAATTATTAGTTCTAAAATGAATTCAATTAATATACAAAAATAGAAATAGCTTAAGAAAAGAATATGTCGTTCCACTAGACCATTTCCTCTTGTAAGGATACCAACGCCTGTTATCTCTCTTTGGTCGAAATGAAGTCACGCAAATATCGTGACGGCGGCTTAGTGATGTGACATCATAAGTTGACGAAATTTGTGTATCCATCAGTCAACTGCCTTCAGTAAAGACACACGTGTTTTCGTTGTACCCGGATTTTTGCGTGGGCCAACCAGATGTCACGTGCTGCAGCTTACAAACCTATGTCGCCGTTTTCCTAAGAAAATATATATTTACCAGATAAAGTTTCTATTTCTCGTTCACCAGCCTCAGTTTGGTTATAACCCATGATGACACGCCGTTATTCTGTTTCTGGGATATTTTTAGCCGTTCGAATCTGTAATCCTAAATATGGATTCTCAAGAACTACAAAATATATGACAGCGTCAATTTTATTTGGTATGATTTTTTAAAATCTTTCACCTCAAGTAAAGCGGTAACACCACTGATGTGCAGGGGGGGGGGCTACATAAAAGAAAAAGATTAGATAGGAGGAGGTAAAGAGAAGGACGAACCAGTTACGGGGATATCAGAGAAAGAAGCAAAAAAGAGAAAGAAATACAGGTGCGATGACAATTGCAAAGGTAGAGCGAAGGAAAAAGATATACAGGATGATGTAGACAAAACTGGAGTCAAGTGGATAAAAGATGGGTATTGACATTGCATTTAAATTCCTGCAGGTTGTAGCCGTCAGGAAAACGAGAATATGGAAGAGAATTCCACAGGCTGGAAGTGCAAGAAAAGAAGCTGCTGGTGTAGAATTGTCGGCTGCTTTTAGTTGATTTAACTGTGAATGTTTGGGACCCATTTGCCAGTCTGGTTGCACGAATAAACACATGTCGTAGGGACACCCCTGAGTTAAGTTCGTCGGAGTAGAAGCGATGAAAATATTTATAGAACAGAAGGAAGCCACATCCCGCCGGTGAGAAAGTGGCTGGAGTCGAGTAGATAAGTCGTTACCTATCAAATTACTGATTCTATTTTGGAGCCTGTCGAGAACACTGAGATGAACAGTGGGGGCGCCTGACCATATATGACAGCAGTATTCCATGCATGGACGGATGGTTGGTTTGTATATCTGCATGTAATACCACATTTTTTTATCCATTTTCCATTGCTTGTATAGACATTTGTTATAATTTCTCTGTGTAAGACATGTATAAATATCTGTCTGTACTTCTGAGATGAACTAGTATTTACATTATTTACATTGTCTGGACTGTTGTCCTCAACTTTAATGCTATGATTGCGATGTTTCGGCTATTTTACGCTACGGTTTTCTTCAGGTGAAAAGAATTTTGAACCGAACTATATATTTTAATCACCAGGATACATAATTCTCATCCCATATGCGATGCCACTTCAAGATACCATGTAGTTTTTTCCCTTTAACTGAATACTCTGAATTATTTGTTCACCATTGGTTTAGCATGGTATTAAAGATACAACACTTTGTGTAAAGCCACTGGAACTAACCAACGACTATATTCACTGGGCCATGTGTTATTTTGTGAAAAATAATATAGAGAGTTGAGTTGAAGGGAAATAACTATATAAGATTCAGAATTGGTATCGCACATTAAATGAGAATATATATCGGTAATCGAGATAAGGGATTCCGTAAAAGAAAGCCACCTGAAGAAGGCTGGAGAGTGTAACGGCTGAAACGTGGTAAACATGGCATTAAAGATAAAGACAACAATTCGAACAATGTAATTAATGTGTTAATATCTATAGAGAGGGCACCTCGGCGTGGTGTAACGGTTAACAAGCTCGTCTCGCTAGAATCATTATAACTGAGTAGTGAGTTCGATCCTCATTGGGCACCCCCTACTTTCGGCCGTGTGTCACGTCTAAGCTACGCTTAGAAAATCACCTTCCTCCAGGTATGGGGGTTGGGCGCAGGGCTAACAACCCTGCCCCATAAAAAGCAGTTTGTTACGGAAACAGCAAAAACGCTGCCCTACACACCATTGGGTGTAAAGGAAAAGTTTATCTATAGAGAATTTTGTGTATTACATAGCGACAAAGGACAGTGCAGAGACTTCGGAAAGATTTGGAAGATATATCTAGATCATATATTGGTGTTTAGATTTGTCACGACTAATGGCCGTTCATCTTCCCACAGGACCTTAGACTAAACAGTGAGGCATTCATCAAGTTCTTGAGGAGGTAGTTTTGCACTGGGTGCCTGCTGGAAGACATAGTATCTAGCGACAGGACTCTCAACTCTGTCATACAAGCAGTCATTGCTCTTAGACTATTTTTTCTAACGACATCATCACTTACATCTGGCCACCTAACTAACCAGACTGCAATTCTCTTGATTATTATGTGTTGGGTGCAGTTGAGCCCGGGATACACAAAACTCTTTGGATCACCAAAGATTAGCTGAAGGCAAGGATTATGGCAGCATTCACCAAATTAAACAAGGAGACCGTTCAGAAGAGTTGCGAGAGATTTCAATGTTGTCTGAGGGTCGTGGTCGAAACCAAGGGCGATTTTATTATTTCGAAATATTTTTGTGTAACTTCGATAAATATATATCTTAACACTAGTTATCAGTGTTATTTTCATTTTTGACTGATTTAGACGACAATTTATTCATCGCACCCTATAGAATGATTGATTGTAGCCCAAAACAAATTACTCGAATTTCCTCTGAAGTAGAAAGAAAATTCACCGAACCGCCGAACGGAAGTCATGTCCTTAAATAGCATCGTCAGATCTCGACTCTCATATAAATGTCATGCATGAACCTCAATTCCCTAAAATTCTAAACTGCCGTCTTTATACAACGTTTTCTCATACAATGATTGAAAATGGTTCAAGCAAATATATCTTCCAGGTGTGAAAGAAGGCAATATTTTATCAGATCTTACAGTCTGGTGCTGTAGAATCACGAACAAAGAAGTTTGCTGAATAGAAAAAACAAACGAAGTCTTCCAACATCAGTAACAACTAGAACTTGTAACTAGAAAGAAAAATTATGATATGATCAAAATCTTTATTTTCTAAACTATATTAAACAAAATGTTAGAAAGAAAACTGTCATCAATACTAAAAAAAGCGGAACAGTTGGTAAGCAGGAATATATTTTTCTGTTTTCAACCAACGATGATAATAAAATTTATTCGTAATTGGACGATAAAATACCAGAGGGTTCGTAGTCTGTTTAACTTAATATGAAAAAGTTCTAGATGACATACGAGTCTGTACCTGATGAGAATCGACTGTGCCACCGTTGAGAGGGGTTATGATGTTGAAAGACACGAGACCACTATTAAATCTCGCCTAAAAATATCACATGATGTTTGCCGTTACATCAAACAGATGTATTTCATTAAGTGTTCATTTGATAAATCTTGAATATTTCTTGAATGAAAGTGGCCAATATCAATATTAACTTTAGAACAAGTAAAATCGATTTGGTGAATAACGTCAAGATATCGGTGCTCGAAATCCATTTAGTCCAAGAAGTTGATTTCAAATGTTTACCTTTTAAAATGGCAAAGCCAGTTAATAGTAATGAAGAGATTATCTTAAAAGCATTCATTCATCAGATTATGACTAATAATATTACAGTTTTTATAAAATTGTATTTGATAAGCAAAGTGGTGCCACAATGAAAGCAAAGTAAATTTAGATATTTTATTGCAAGATTGGACATCAGAACAAAATAAATCAATGATGACGATGATGATGATTATAATGTAGAGATTTTAGACTTCATTCAAAATGTTGAAATAATTTCGAAAATCAAAAGTTTTTTTAATTAGTTTCTCTTTCTTATATATATATATATATACGTATGGTTAAATAAAAAGAAGACAAGAGGAAAACTGTATTTAAATCGCCTACGCGTTTCGTCCTGTGATGGACTTTATCAAGGCAAAACGAGGAAATGAGCTTTATTCTAAATTACGTATCTATAAACAAACAGTGTTGGCAACTATAAAAACGCTCACAAATCATTAAAAAAATTGAAAGAATTTTAAAACTGAAATATTCTGTTAATCTTTTTGAATGATTTAAATAGTTTTCCTCTCGTCTTCTATTTATTTAACCATCCTGCCTTTAATCTCAGACAATAACTGAGTATATATATATATATATATATATATATATATATATATATTGTACTTTTCTCTTAAAGGTATATATATTTACGCTCTCACACCCTGATTGAGCACTCTGGAAGAATGGTAGACCTTGAAAAGCAGTAGCTACTCTGGCATATACGCATAGCTCATTCAGTAATGGATTAGAGCACTCTGGCTATTGGACGGGTATAATGACAATATACACGCTAAAAAGTCTGCCTTCTTCTACCGAGCGCCCATAGACCAGAGGTAGAATTGCCGACTGACGCCAGTGCGGTCGGGTTTCAATCCCGGATTAAAAGCAATCGGTGTCTAACCGTACTGATGAGCTATATATATATATTGTACTTTTTTCTCTTAAATATATATTTATTATAATTTTGTTATTACAATGGTTTATAAAAGCATAATATCACGACACAAAAATTTTCATACTTCAAAACAAAACGTTTCTTCTTCAGCTGACATTTTTTTAAAAATCATATCACCCCGAGCAAGGCGGTAACGCCACTGATGTGCAGGGGCCTACATAGGAGTGAAAAGATTGGAAAAGAGAAAACCGGAAACCGCATCCTAAACAAGAAACAAGGGATGAGCCTCTTCACCTGTTCAATAGACGTGGGTGGAGTGTGAACCGGGTGATAGTTTAGTCTATCTACACCATGTTAAAAGAAATGGTGAAAATGATTTATTTCTAAGGTGAATTATATGATTATTAAGAAAAATTTTAATCCTAATTCTAACATAAACATTTCCGCCCCTTTAATCATGAAGTAGTAAATGAAAAAGAAATTAATCAGGAAGCGACAGCTGAAGTTCCTGGGACATCCAATGATGAAGGAGGGCTTGGAGAACCTGATACTAACAGGCCAGATAGAGGTAAGTGGAAACAGGGGAAAACAGCGCGTAACGTACTTGAATGACCTGTGCTGGTGGATGACGGAACGGGGTTTGCCCAGTGGAACAGGAGAAAGCGTGCTAAGAGCCACAACAGATAGGAAGCCGTGGAAAGCCATGATCGCCTACGTACTTAAAAGACAAAGCACATTGAAGAAGTTTTTAAAAAATCTAACCTGCTGTTAAAAATTGTTTACCTATTTCATTATCGTGTGGTCTCGCAAAATAATTTTCTTTAAAATTTAATTAATTACAATGTTTCATTTATAACTTATACTCCAACATAATTTAAAAAATAAAATTATTTTACTTAAATGAATGAGTCACGCAATAATAAATTGTTGTTCTTAATACAATATAACTAAGTATACCATGATTATTTAAACCTAATTCTAACCTAAATATTCCACCCCTGTACTCATGAGATATTAAAAAATATATTGTTCAATAAAAATACCTAAAATCCAACCTACTGTTAAAAATTATTGTCTACCTATTTAAAAAAATCTGAAATTCTACTATGTGTCTTATCCAAACAAAATTAAAAAGTGACATGTCTAAATCCAAGCCATCCTGCTCCTTTTTATAACCGAAAAATTAAATCTCCATGGTTACATAATTCTAATTTTTGATTGACCAATACTGAGTCATCTAAAGCATTTTCTCTAACACTTCCTAATTTTCTAAATAATCATGAATTCATGTTATATTTAAAAAATAAAACATTTCCACCATTTATTTTAACATATCATCTGAAGAAGAACAGTATGCTCCTGAAACATAAAAAGTTCTCTGTAGTGATATATATATATATATATATATATATAGCTCAGAGGTAGAGCTGTGATACAGCGAAACAGATCTGTCTGCGGATGACTATATATATAAAACTTACTTTATATTCTTGTTATTTAAAAACATTTAGGAAGAAATAAAAACTAAATGATTAAAGAAAAAACGATCACTAATTGGTCCGAGTAATGATTTAAGCACCGTATGTAAGAAAGCTGCAACTACGGTGTTCCTAATAGAGTGAACCATATTTTACACCTTCTTAAAATCTAAGACCAAAATCGTATTTGCAACATTTGAGATACTTCATTGTTCGTACCATTTTTGAAACTGTTCGTCACAGTACAGTGATGTTTTTTCCTGACTTGCTCCAGTTAATGGGTTCACCTCAATATAGCAAAATTATATTTCGAAATGTGAAAAAATAAAACAATATATTTTTAACTAATTTTATAAGTATCAATGATGGAAATAAAATAATAACATAGAGACTAACATTTCGCCATCTCTAAAAATAAAAGTATAACCAGTATCGCCGGGTCATAAAGCCAATCAAGAAGCTGTTAGGACCCAGTATATTGGGCCAAGTGCCAAACAGAAATGAAATGGCACTTTCGAAGCGCATCTCTGGTTATGTATATGTTATGGATTCCGGGTGAGGAAACGCCCAAAATAATGAACAACAAAACAGATATCGAGATAGAAAAGTAGATTATATTGAACGTGTAGCGGATAACAATTTAATTAAATCAACTCTTCACTTTTACAAAAATTCACAACGACGTGTGAAATCCTGGTTTTCTCAAATAGAAAAAGGATTAAACATGTGCTTAACGAAAAAGTCGAAACCAGATTTCGCAAGTAGGTGTTAAAATGATTTTTGACCAATAGGAGTGACTTGTAAAACTTGGAAGGATTTAGCGATCTAGTGTGAAATTCAAAAGGACTATATCAATGACCTCGACGTCAGTCAAGAGTGACAGATGGGAGCCGAGAGACTAAAGAACTAAAATGCAACAAACTTCAAATCGACCCGGAGATAAGCTCAGGTTACACCGTGTCCTTTTTCTCTTTATCTCTTTCAACAATTACTACTAGAACATTTTGTACGAACTCTACCCTTAACCTCTCAATAATGTTTATAAATGAACATTAACTTCTACAACTTATGTTATTCTTTCTCTTTAATAGATTTCTATTTTAACATTCAAAATGTATATTTTATTATTCCACTCTTCTTCACTAATCTACACATTCCAACTGACAACCAACCTTCTGATGATGAAAAACCTTCTGATGATAATCCTGCATAAATCCTGTAAGCTGTAGGAAATTCGGTTAAGTCTGACACAAGGCCGAATTAAAGAAACATTAACCATCTCCCTACGCTACACTGGTGACTCATGACGTTCAAGGAACACGTACCATGTACGCTTCAAACGTAATATACAAACTTGAACGCAGGTTAGTAAATCCAGGAATGCTATTAGTAAGATATAAATATATGCAAGTCTCGAAGTGAAGTCGTGGAAATAGTATATCCGTGTAGATTATTCTAGCTGAGTGGAGCTCAGAGCTAGTCTGACTTCTGATGCGGTAGTCTCTGGGTAACTTCGGTATCTTACGTATCAGTTCCGGTACTCTCCGATAACTCGCACGGGTCTCTACGATTAGTCTCTCTCCTATGGTAGAAACTGCTGTTCTCTCTATAGCATAATATATGTACACTCAGTCGAATCCATTATCATATACAAAGGGGAGATCCCACAACAGTATATAACGAGATTGAACATAAACCTAAATCAGAATCGAGTAATTAATTTTGTCTATGCTCCGTGGTTGTGATCATCATAACACAGCCAGAGCCAAAATACTACACTTGCCCAACTCGCTGGCAACAGACGTCGACACACTCCTGTGTTGAAAGTAAAAAAAAAAAACATACATACTTTTTTTCAGGCCGGCTTGCTGCTACATTCAAAAACATACGTACTTTCCTATATCCATATTGTTTAAGCAGGAGGCTACGATAACACCATGCAGTCATAATAACTTTCTCTCTTTCTCTCGGTCTCTCTCTCTCCCCCCCTCTCTCTGTCTTTCTTTACTGTGCGCCATGGACTTTTACACTTGGAATCTTGAAATTTAACCTTATTCTTTGTAATATTAAATTGTTAAACACAAAAATTATTCTGCATTTATCAACACAGCGCATTTTCTTTTAATCATTACACAGGGACAATACAAACCCAAACCAAATACAGTGATATATAGTGGGGGCAGATGTGCGTTGTGGTGCAGTGGATATCGGCTTGGAACGAGAAATCGCGGAACAGAGTTCGAATTCCAGTTGAATTCCCTGTATTAACTTACGCACAAATACCCTTGGGAAATGTATTGATCTGTTTCTTCCCTCCAGTTATGGGCTAAATAACAGGAAAGATTGGGTTCTATAGCCTTGTCTGGAAACTAGTCTACCGCAGAAAGTAATGGAATCCTACTACGGAATAATCATCTTCCCAGTCAGTCATGTCTCTTTCAAGACATGATCGCCCAAACCGTGTAACACGTATGGCACTTGACTGACTAACCTCAAGAAAACTGAATGTGTGATCATCAGCAAAAAGAGGAGACCAGTCAGAGAAGCTTAAATAAAATAAGTAAAAAATATTAAATACTTAGGAAATGTATGGCACTTAACTGACTGATAGTGGGGACGGACGTTTATATAATCCACCATATGCTACAACTAGAGGATATTCTTGCTTCTATTTGCCGTGTTGTTAGGTTAAATGTTAGACGACAAGTATTTGATTTTAGTCTAGTACTACTAATTGGCCTCCAGTTTCACAGGTGACCGCACGATGTTGTTGGGTTTACAGGCAGTTTGTTTAAATAACTGATGAAAATGGATAAGTGTTTAGCATCACTCTTTCATAGTCAGCCTATGAAAATTAAAATCTACCTTAATAGGTAAAAAGCAATTATACAGTTATTTAGATAAAGCTGTTTTATTAAGCCATACAAGATTTCACAGCCCTAGTATCACTCATTTACAGTAGCCTATGAACTTTTCACCCGGCCCGTGTACTCACAGTTCTAGTATCACTCATTTACAGTAGCCTATGGACTTTTCACCGGGCCCGTGTACTCACAGTTCTAGTATCACTCATTTACAGTAGCCTATGAACTTTTTACCAGGCCCGTCTACCCGGAAAGAAATAGTAATTCAAATTAATAGGAAGAGTTGAAATTAACCGATCGCTGATTGCATATAAAGAAAAAAAAAAGCAGTTCATTGCCTTTAGTAAATGTATTCGAGCCAAAGCAAAACGTCCAGTTCCGATTGATAATATTGACCGATGGAATATTGGCGGTAAATAATCGTTTCCTCTACCCAAAAAGTATTGCGATGTAATCAACAATGTTGAAATTTAGAGAACATAGACGAATTCTTCGAAGATGACAGTACTTACTAAAGTGAAGAGTTTCAAAAATTAAGAATCCTAATGATACCCCTGAGGGGCGAGGATCGTTTTAAATTTGGTGGTTGGAAAATAACTCCATTCGTTAATTTCTATGTTACTTAGTGTATGCAAATTAAATTACTAATTTGACTCATTCATTTATCTACCAATGTTACATGATTGTTAATGTATTTCAAGTATTCATAATCTGATAACTATTATAAAACTTTTTTTTAGATATTTCACTTCAAGCAAGGTGATAACGCTACAAAGACGGATGTTTTGTTGGGAGTGAAAGAAATGAGAGAAATTTAATGAGAAGTAATGACATTTAAATAAACAGGGTTCAGGATGTTTGAAGGTGGGGTGTGGAGTTGCATTTAACTATTGGCATATTGTATTTGACAGAACAGCCAAAATCAAGACGAGTTTTTTCACAGAAGAGAAATATGAGAAACGATTACGATAGTACTTTTGTTTACATCTCGCGATTCCAACAGTATAAGAATGTGAGCTAATTGCCAATCTAGTACAATGTTTAAATTCAAATGATCGAGAAAGCAACTAGGAAAGCTCATTGGAACAATTGTAATGAAAATATTTATAGAATGTACACAACAAAGCCAAGTTAAAGCGACAAGTAAGTGACGAAATTCGAATTGTAAATCAAAGACCGATAGATTTAGTGATTCCACTTGAGACTATGTCAAGAATCTCTAAATATATTGCCAGAGCAGAAGACAAGATCTGGCAGCAATATTAAAAAAAACGGACGAATGGTCGATTTATAAACGTGCAAGATGTATTCTGGGGATGAACCCAAAGTGTGTATTGTAAATCAGTGATACCAAAATAAAACAAAGGCCAAATGTTAATAAAGGACCGAAAGAGCGACAATTAGATTCAAAGTCTTATTGGGAAAAACAAAAAAAAACTATTCATAAAGCTAAGCAGCGTAATAAGAAATGGGAAAATAGTACAAAACTGCTATATGATATCTGTCCTCCTGTATAGCAGGGATTGTTGAACGATATCCACAAATATGAAAAAGAGAGTTAAAACAACAGAAATCTGGTTCTACATAGTAAGTATAGTGTGGATACCATGGACCGAGCCTTAGAAAAAATCGTAACAAAAAGGAAACTTATACTTAACATCCATAAGAGTCAGTTGAGACACAATGAGGAAAGAGAGCTTGTAAAATCAGGGGGAGTACCTCAAGAAAGGACGTGTGTTGTGTTGTGGTGCAGTAGATATCGGTTTCTAACAAGAAATCGGGGAGCCGAAATAAAATTCCTGTTGAATTCGTTGCATTCACTTACGCACAAATAACCTTGGGAAAGGTATTAATCCGTCTCTTCCCTCCAGTTATTGGTTAAATAACAAGACAGATTAGGTTCTATAGTCTTGGTCGGCAACCAGCCTACCGCAGAAAATAATGGCAACCTACTGCGGGATAATCTTCTACCCAGTCAGTCTTGTCTCTTTCGATACACTGATCACCCCAAGCGTTTATCACGTATGACACTTGACTGATTGACCTCAAGAAAATTGAATGTATGATCATCAGCAAAAACAGGAAACCAATATACCAACTGCAAGTCGACGAAATTTAAAGTAAAACAAGTAAAAAAATTCAAATACCTGTGAAATGTTTTAACAGGATGGAAAGTGTGACATGAAGATCCAAAGACACATAGGTATGGCCAAAGATTAATTTCAGAAGTAACCAGACAGCAAAATCTCATTAGAAAGAAAGAAAAGAGTGCTGGATTGCTACGTGATATCTGTCCTTCTGTATGGAAGTGAATGCTGGACGATCTCATTAAAGATGAAGGAAAGGCTTGAGGCAGCAGAAATGTAGTTTTACAAAAGGATGCTTAGAATACCATGGACAGAGCAACGATGTGGTGTTAGAAAGGATGCAAACGAGAAGAAAACTGATATCAAATATAAGGAAGAGATAAATGAGGTTCCTGGGACACGTAATGAGGAAGGAAGGTCTGGAAAACTTGATACTCACAGGAAGGATAAATGAAAGAAGAGACAGGGGAAAGCAAATGGTTTACAGAGCAGAACTTAGAAGAGATAGCAAGAGAAAAATTATTAAGAGTGACAAGAGACAAAGGGAAGTGTAAGTCCATGATCACCTACGTTCTGAAGGGACACATGAAGAAGAAAAAGAAAGTAAGAAAAACATGAGTAAACAAGGCATAACATACTTCAGTAAATGTACGGCGGACCAGGTTAAGGAGAAATAACAAAGACAAAACGTCTAAGAGCAACAAAGAAGTTTTGGAGTCAACGGTAACCTATGACCTCATTACTTAAAATATGCACTCATACCTCTAGTGATTGTCGTAATGAAAAGGAAATGAATCAAAGAAAGGATTATTTCGTCACGGACAATTTCATTTACTTTTCTCATCGTCTGCATGGTTGCAAAATAGAAACTCACAAGCGATAAGATTGAAAAGAAACGACACAAAGAGAGAGAATATTTTCATTAATTTTACCAGATTTAATTTTTGCATAGGATGGCAACAGTTTATATGGGTGGAGCATATCTATATAGAAAACAGCCTGTTTCAAATTGCAAAAACAGATTGCAGTTTCGAAAATAAAGATACAATTAGAAAAATAAATCGATAGCACGCTATCTGAAAAAAAGGTTATGTTTTCGTAAGGGTCAGTTGTTAAATAATTCAAGACAAAAGCAACATAAAATTTTCTAACACTCAATATTTCCTTGCGTCTTCGTAACTTTATTGCTTTGCTTGTGTTGAATTTTTTGAAAGAATATAGGAAAATTAAAATATTAAAAATGATTTCAGTGAAGTCAGTGAATTGTAGTTTTAATGAATCGTAGAACAATTATTTTTCTACATACAAAGTGTGAACGCACGCGCAATACTCTGCCTCACCAGCCGCCAACCACGAGAGGTAACTCAGTTACAGTTGTCTAAGGCGTCATTGCCACTCATGGCACCACCACCTGAAGTATTTGTTTTTCCCGGAAAGGGTTTTGTTTTCGATGTATACCTGTCAGTCTCTACTATTTTTATGAAAATTCAAGACAGTGTTCAATAAAAATGTTTACTTTTGGATGTTAAACAAAACACAACACACTCGTATTGACCGTTATCAATGACGTATAATGGAAGATAAACAGATTTGTTTCGCGTTGGAAGTAGCAATGTGTTGCGAGCATAAATTTGTTTATGCCTTTACTGGTAATTCTGGTATTTTACTTAATTTTTATCTATTGTTGCAGTCCCACATTTTATAATACGATAAAAATAGCATATAAAACATATTAAATAAATATAAACATATTCCTGTTTCTTAAATAAAATTACGATAAAATAAACGAAATCGAGAAAAATAGATAAATAGAGAGACAGATTGAGAAAGTGGGGGGGATTTTCTTGTACCCTTCAATGATCAGCCAAAAATTTGAATTTTAAACGTCAATTATTCCAACGCCCTGAATTTATTTGTGGTTGATTGGGCAATTTTCTGAACGAAACTAGTAAAAATATTAAGAAAGAATGAACGCTGAATTAGAATATTGCCATCAATATTTTTTTTGTAGATAGGAGAGTAATTTAAAGTTGAACTCTTCGAGAACAACTTTAAATTGAAAATGCAAGAAAAATCGTTTAAACCCTTTGCTATTATTTTAATTTTTTGGCACCATTTTCCTCCAAATATATTTCATTTCTTCTTTCATTGATGTTTTTGGGGGATCACACTTCTGGTTTTCTAAAATATGTTTTTGTAAAATTTGTAAACATTTTTCTGCACAGACATTGTCATTTGAATACCTAGGAATAGGATAATGACGTCTAAGCTAGCCATGACTAAGTAGGAAATTTTCTCTCTCTTTGTATCCCATACTAAAGCAAAAATAAACTTTTCTTAGCCGGTTGAACACCCATGATATAAATATTTATTAAGTAAATACGTGACAATGGCCGTCTGTTAATTCTTTTGTAGCGATACAAAATGAGAATTGTCTCCTTTTTGGTGGGATAGATACTTGGGTCATTTTCCATGCACTTATTCAGTTTTCTTCTTGAAGTACAGGGTATATCTCGAATATAACAATGCCCATAATGGGGGAAATGTAATTGAGAAAAATTTTTTCCATAGATCCTCTGATTATACTATGATATTTCAGGACTTAATCTCTATAAATTATTTCTCATTATCATCTGTCAATTACAATGTCCTCTTTAAACAGAAAGTGAAATAGTTCGCGTCTTGGAAATTAAAGTTCTTCGACACGAGGCTAGACAAACCAGTGTCCTCTGCTAGTTAATCAATAGCTGTACCATGCATTTCCAAGCGTTTTGTGCGAAATCGAACGCAGCAGATTAAGTCGAGATTCGAACTCTGCTCGTCAACTACCTGTACTTTCTGCGCCGATAACATTAATATACCCGGCTTTCCTAATGTTTTTATAGATGACATTTTATGCAGTTAACTCGCCATTATGAGTTCTATTCTTGGATGAAATTCCTACGCACGGTGAACCACCCATATTCCATTCCTATTGATTTAGCAGGAAGCCAGTTTCACTCGGATAGATTCTTCCCAAGAGCAGTTGCTTTGTGAAACAGAATCACTAAGGTTTAATTTGGATAAAGCATATCAATTTATAAAACAGCCTATTTCAAATTGTAAAGAAAGATTGCAGATTCGATAGTTAAGATACAATTAAAAAAATAAATCGACAGCACAATATCTGAAAAGAAGTTTGTGTTTATGTGTTGAATAATTCAAGACATAACCAACATAAAACAAGATAATATGAAGCAAAAATGTAACACCATCCATGTTTTGAACCGTAATCAATGCTTATATTGCCAGTGATTAAGACGAGTATGTGCGTTGTGGTGCAGTGGATATGAGCTTGGAACGAGAAATCGATGAGCCCGAGTTTGAATTCTAGTTGATATTCCTTTCATTCACTTACGCACAAATACCCTCTGGAACGGTCTTAATCTGTCTCTTCCCTCCAGTTATTGGTTAAATAATAGGACAGATTAGGTTCTATAGCCTTGGTTGGGAACCAGTCTACCACAGAAAAATATGGCAACCTACTGCGTGATAATCTTTTTCCTAGTCCGTCATGACTCGAAAGAGACATGTTCAAGCAAAGTGTGTATCGCGTACGGTACTTAACTGACTGATTAAGACGAAAACTGGCGAAATACATTTTAACTACTACTTCAATACATCACACACCTGGTAACAGAGGTGTTTATATATATAACCGTTATATTTCTATGTACATCCGCATAAAGCTCACCCATTAAACTTACCACTCACACAACAGTTGCTTCCAGTAACCCTCTATCTTGATTGGCCCTTGGAACTAGTATAATGGGAACACTAGTAAAATAGTCAGTGCAGTTATTGTATATAAGTTAAATAAAAAAGACTATGACATAAATGTTACTTAATACTAGTTATTCCTTATCCTTTTTTTTTATTTAGATTCATCCAATACGAGGCTCGAGAAACTCCCAAGTTAGAAGTTATTTTTTTAGAATAATTAAAATAAATGAAAATTATGATATGAATGAAATAGTAGACGGTAGGAAGTGAAAATTCTGAGGATATGAAGGATAGATAACTTTTACCTAATATTATAGGCACCAAATTATGTTCAAAGAGAGTTCAATCGAAACTTACTGACTATATGACTAAGATGAGGACCCCAGTTTTAAATCAATGAACCTATCTTTTTAATCGCTTCCAAGATTATACTCAGTGCATGGACAAGGGCAGACGTGAAGAGAAAAGTCTGTTTATTAATACTTATTTGACCAATTATATACATATATTTTTAAATCAGTTGAAGCATAACAATATTTACAAGGATATTTAAATGGTGAATGTAAGAATACTTATAATTTGAAATCTTTGATTTAATTTTTATCCGGATTAAGGCTTTTATCGTCAACTTCTACCGGAAAAATAGGCGGCGGAATGGTTGGGCAAAGAAAATTGCTAATATCCCAAAAGACACGATGTCCGTGAACTCTGTCAAGTTTGGTTCAGCAGTTGAACATGATTAACGAAGCAACACGTTCGCCTCTTCATAATAGATTTCAGTCCATTAAACTCTTAAAAACAAACCAGCAGACTTCCATTTGGAAATGCATTGCATTTAAACTACTTTTTTCATTTGCATTTTTGATTTAATGTTGGCATCAAGCAATTTAAATTAAAATAACTCCCCTTCCCTCAAAGAAATAAAAAAGAATAACTAAAAGAAATAAACTGATGGCAATATTCTAATTCAGCGTTTATTCTTTCTTAATATTTTTACTAGTATCGATGAGGATAATTGCCCAATCAATCACAAATGAATTGATTCGGGGCGTTGGAATAATCGACGTTTAAAATTAATTCAAATGTTCGGCTGATCAATGAAGTGTATGAGAAAATGCACTGGCTCTCTCGATCTCACGCTAGCTGATTTATTCTTAATGTGTGTTTACTTAAGAAATGAAATGAATTCCAGAATGTATTGACGGAAAATACATTTTCAAGTAACATTTCTTAAACATCACCACCGTCCATAATTTACCAAAAAGTACGATAATATTTTTATCTAACTTGTTCGTGACTTCCTGCTACTTATCGATCTTTTAATTCTCTTTCAGATTCCACATTTCATATACTAAATCCACTTTACACTAATGTAATACGTTATTATTATTTCGTTATTAGCATTTATTTGTGTTAGTTATCACAAAAAAAAATCGTACAAATGAATGGAAAAAGAGGAAATACGTTTCCAAAATTAATTTTTACTGTCGTAGCGTTTCGTCATCACAGTTCCGAAGTCCTATATTCTTGTGTCCTGATGAACGATGTAATTCTTATAGATTGAGTTTTTGAAGGATCTCAGAAAGTATATGACACCTCTTAGCTATAAGCTTTCTAAGTTTCAGATTGTAACACGTTGATTCAAAACTAATGATAGCGATAAGCGGAGGTGATGGAATCCCAGATATGGTCCTAAAGAAATGTGCCTCTGGGCGGGTTCCAGTCATCTTCAAACCCTACAACTACTGCTACTCTGCCTCCTGCTTTCTAGGTCGTTAGAAGTCTTCATCCCGAGTTTCTGTTTTTAATCATTTTCGTGAACCCTCTGTCCGCTCTAAATATCTATTTATTAGCCTTTTACCTCTTTTCTGCAAAGTGTTCGAGCCTCTAATCAATGCTGATGTGATTAGGCATCTTACCTGTAACGACTTACTCTCTGACAAAAATATAGCTTACGCTTTGCCAGATCTATCGCTGATGTACTAACGGACATTATTAGATATGTATACCAGGCTTTTGATAATAAGTGCGAAGCTGTGGCTCTAGATATCTTAAAGGTGTTTGACAGAGTTTTGAAGCTGGCTTTCTACGCAAGCAGAATAGGAAATTTACCAAGTCTGACAATAGGAAATATGCCTAGTCTGACAATAGGAGATATGGTAAATCTGACAATATGACATATAGTAAGTCTGACAATAGGAAATCTACCAAGTCTGACAATAGGAAATATGCCAAGTCTGACAATAGGAAATATGCCAAGTCTGACAATAGGAAATCTACCAAGTCTGACAATAGGAAATCTACCAAGTCTGACAATAGGAAATATGCCAAGTCTGACAATAGGAAATATGCCAAGTCTGACAATAGGAAATATACCAAGTCTGACAATAGGAAATATGCCAAGTCTGACAAAGTAATCTTGGATGCTGCTATTGAAACGGACCTCCAATCAGTAATTACGTAGGGGCTTGTAAATTTTTATGCCTCAAAAACAAAAGTGCTTGCTCTCCCTTAACCATCATTAAACATCTTTCATCTCTACCATCAGCATGGCTGACACTATTCTTGTGTAGAGCAACACACAGTTCCTTCTTGGAATTATTTTTTAGCTGCATACTGCCAAAAAGGTTAGGCCACAGTGTCGAGCGTGAAAGTTTCTCTCGTCACAATTCATCTTGGATATTTAAAAATCTGTCATTAAATGCTGATGTCATATTTGGTAGGGTGCTCTTGCTATTGATCTCAAGGTACTCAACAGACTTCAAAGAAAAATCTGAAATGTAATCGATTCTGAATTTGCATATCGAATTTACTCACTTTCTCACCAAAGTTACACGGGTTCCCTCTGTCTTTTCTGCAATATTTGTATGGCATATTCTCTGAGGAGCTTTTTTCCTTGGTGCCTCAAACATATGAATTTGAGCGTGCTATTAAGTTGAAACCTAGGTTCAACCCTTTTAACTTTGAAATGTTAAATATAACCGCCATTTCTATGACAATGGTTTCTTTTCTCATAATTCAAAACTGCGGAATTCACTTCCGTTTACTAGCATTTTTGATAGCTACAACCCCCAGAAATGTAAACTTAAATTGCCATCTTCTGTCATCTTGAACCCTATTTATTGTATATTCTTTCTTCAATATAACATGTACGCAGTTTTTCTCTCATTGTAAACCCCTGCACTGTAGTTCCGATCCCACCCTGTTTGTGGTGTAATTATTAGAAAGGAAATGAATTGAAAAATACTTCACCGCCCTGATTTATAAACACCACAAAAATACATGCAGAGATTTCCTGCTTGCCAATATTTGGGCTCATCTGATTCAGTCCCGGTCCATCTTGCCTTGAATGTGGAACAATACTTTCATTTATCAGAATTTGTTTTTTTCATTTTAATACATTTTTTTAGTTTCTAAACGTTTGCTATGTTATTGTTACTTTGCATTGCATATATTGATTGCTTACGTTATATCATTTTTTATCCTGTTCTTTATATTTTTATTGTTTATTTAAAACTTTTTCGGTTCTGTTTTTTGGGCATTTCAGCCATTTATATTTAACGAAGTCTATTTAGGCGACAAAATAAAAGCGATGAAATGCTTTCATATCTGGACTGATTCCTCCCAAGCCTCACTTTGCAGTGTTTGTTCAAAAAAAAATGTCTACGTGGTTTTGTGAGTTATGAATAATTTTTTATAATACAAGAAAAGGTGCAAGACTCTCGTTATTCTATCTGTATTTCCATAGAAAATATACCGCGAAAAGAAATGAGAGCTCTTTCTTTCAAATATATTTAGCAGTTTGCTCGAGTTAGCCGGGTAGATTTTTGACATTTAGGACCACTTCTATCATCTCAGTCTAATAGATGAGTTTTTCCCTTCGACTCTTTCTCCTATTAACTTTCTGTTCATAGTTACATCACAACGCGTGGATGGCAACTCATACGAGCAGCATCGAAACTCGTTCAGAACTCAAGCTCAACTGGGACTTAATAAAAAGCAACAATGGGAAATAATCACTTTTGTATCAGTTGTTCTCCAAAAAACTTCATATTTTTACTCATATATTATTTGTTTCACTTCAAGCAAGTAGGATCCGCTTAGATAAAATATAATTTTCCGACGGCCATAAAATAGGAAGCGTTTGAGGCCGAGATAATATAAATCAGACAGCCTTCCACTTTATGTGGGTGACCCCAGCGGAGTCTAATGCATTTTCGAACAAATCTTGTTTATCAATCCAAAAATATTGCTAGATGGAAAGATGGACAGATAAATAGCATGGAAGAAAACGTAATATGTACATATACCTAAATTATGTGTCAATAACGGCTATATTTCAAATTAAAAATGGGTCAAACGTTTTGTCAAAGCGATATAGAATCATCTGACAGAATGTGTACGCATTTCTTACAAGTCTTAAATTGTTCTACGTTTGCTGTTGAGATTTTTAATCGAAAAGATCAATATATATATATATATATATATATATATATATATATATATATATCCTACGAACTGATTCCATCAGACCATCAAAAAAACCCATCTTGAATACACACACATACACAATCACCCACACACACACGCGCGCGCACACACACACACACACACACACACACACGCTCTCTCTCTCTCTCTCACACACACACACACGCTCTCTCTCTCTCACACACACACACACAGACACACCATCAGACCATAAAAAATTAAA
The DNA here is from genome assembly GCA_037127315.1 of Ascarosepion bandense. Taxonomy (NCBI): domain Eukaryota; kingdom Metazoa; phylum Mollusca; class Cephalopoda; order Sepiida; family Sepiidae; genus Ascarosepion; species Ascarosepion bandense. Next base: position 7,351,511 of record JBBBDQ010000598.1, read on the forward strand.
AAAAAAACTAGAACACACATAGATACACACTCACACACACGCACACACGCACACGTACATACACACACACACGTACAGCAGCAGTGGTTAAAGCCAGCCATTCATAGATGGACAACTAAAAGCACGGACAGTTTGAAGTTTTCTCTGCCATTCTGACGATGAGATTATAGGCTCGAAATATAAATATAAATAAACAGGTCATACAAACACCTCCCGACCTTCCTTTATTTCATTCAACGCATTGTAACAGCCTTCAAGACATAACACATACAACTATTTTACGCAATGCTTCAAGCAAATTACAAAACTTTACTATATATATATATATTGTCATCCGCAGAAAGATCTGTTTCGCCGTATCACAGCTCATCAGTACGGTTAGACTCCCATTGCTTTTTTACCCAGGATTGAAACCCGACCGAAATGGCGTCAGTCGGAGATTTTTTTCGTTTGGAAACGAGTTATTTCACTACCTCGATTTCTACTTTTCGGGGTCTTCAGTCAGTTTAAAAAAGCAAACGGATCTCTATATGTGATGTCAAAAGTTTATTGGCCTGAAGAGTGTCAACTTTTCACTCGATAGAACTGCGCTGGAAAAAGTAAAAAAAAAAAATGAAAAATAACAAATTTAACATAAACAAAACGACCCCTATGCGAATGTATTGAAAATAGAGGATCGATTTACTTTCACGTTGTATGAGAAACTGAACACTCCATAAATTTGTTTAAATATTGAAAATTTCCAATTTATTTTTGATAATTGGAGAATTTAACAAAAAATCGATAGAACTGCGCTGAAAAAAGCAAAAAAAAAAAAAAATGAAAAACAACGAAAATAAACGGGGTGGTAGTTTGCTTCAGGTCCGCCAAAATTTTATGTAAATATTCACATAACTTAACCATTATTGTAACTAATAATTTATGTTAGGATCTACGGAAATGACAATAATAAAATGGAAGAAAAGCAGACAAAATCTAACGAGAATTAAAATGCTCTACCTGACAATATCCGGTGATATAAAGATTTATATAAGATTTATTTTATAATTCTAGGAGTAAATAAGAAATAAAATTAGGATGAAATAAAAATAAGCCAAAGAGTAATAACAGACATTCTTTCGTCTTATAAATTCACATTATTTAAGTCATTTTCTGCTATTGATATAAAATGCAAGAAGTACAGACAAAAATTAATAAGTATTGATATAACTTACTTTAAAATATTCCATTAATTTATGATGATTATTAAAAGTGATAAAGCAAGAAAATATATAAAAAGAAATACAAGTCAAAAATTTATAATAATTTACATTTTTCCATCAAAGAAATTCAGACAGCTTTAAATACAAGATAGAAATCGAAAATTTTAGTAAAAAGTCATAATAATTGGGAATAATTCGTTTAAGAAAAGAGAGACAAGAGTGTTAGTAAAAGTTACAAGCATAAAAGAAATACGATGAAATAAATACCCGTAAAATATAATTATTGCTACGAGATGCAAAACAGTAAGAAAAATAAGAGAAAACGAAGAATTGTCAAAAAGGAACAATAATGAAAAATGCTTAATGTAAGAAATTCGTTAAATAAAATGTTGATGCTTTAGAATCTAGAAGAAGAATTAGAATTTGCTCAATGCTCTGTGAAAAATTCAGCAAGACATGAAATGAAGTTAGAAGGTAATGCAATCAGAAAATAAGATTTTTCTGCTGCAAATTTAGACTCAATTCCGATTGATATAACCTCGAATGAACTCTAATGAATGTCAAATAGACCCAAATCAAATATTAAAATAAAAAATATATGCCATATTTGACGACCAGCGTTGATGCAAAATGTCAAAATCGTTTAAAAGATAAAAGTAAATTTGGGCTTGTATATATTCGTATATATGCATATATATAAACATCTATCTATCTATCTATCTATCTATCTATCTATCTATCTAGATAGATAGATAGATAGATAGATAGATAGATTCAAGTATATAGAGGAAGAGAAAATTCAGTTTCGATAGAGAAAATTCTACAGAAATATCAAAAGTCGTGTAAAAGATAATAGTGAATAGGCTAGTCTATATATATATATATATATATATATATATATAAGCCAGCCTATTTGTTATTATCTTTTACACGACTGATGTATGTGCGTTGTGCTGCTGTCGTACCGGCTCGGAACGATAGATTGGAGAGCTGAGTTCAAACTTTAATCAAATTTTAATTCACTTATGCACAAATACCATGTTATTTTTCCAACACTTCTCTCTCAAGGTATAGGTTAAATAAAAAGAGATATTAGGTTTTATAGCCTCAGCTAGTACCCAATATGTTGCAGAAAGTAATGGCCAACCTACTGCGGGAAACACTTCTGCCCAGACATTAATGTCTTGATAGAGACATGATCATCCAAGAGTGTATCACGTATGACACTCAACTCATTATATATATATATATATATATATATATAGTCATCCGCAGACAGATCTGTTTCGCTGTATCACAGCTCATCAGTACGGTTAGAGAGCCGATTGCTTTTTACCCAGGATTGAAACCCGACCAATTTGGCGTCAGTCGACGATTCTACCTTTGAGCTATTGGCGCTCGGTTGAAGGAGGTAGACATTTTTGCATGAACGATATATATATATATATATATATATATATATATATATATATATATATATATATATATATATATATATATATATATATATATATATATATATATATATATATTTATTAATTCAGATACTTCAATCCAAGGGAAAGCGTCTGTAATATAAAAAAAATTCTTTCTTTTCTTTTCTTTTTCCCTCCCTTCCTTCCTTTATCTCTCTTATCTCCCACCTTTTTTCCGTGTTGCTTAACCTTACGTCGATTTAACACGGCTGTCTGTTAATTTTTAGTTGCAATTCTCTTTCCTTCTTTTGCGAACCCAGACGATGTCAATTTTTTCTTTTCTTGTTTATTTTATTTTATTTTGTTTTATCTTTTTCTTTTATTTTTCCTTTTTATTTTCTTTTTTAATTTCTTTGCAAATCTATTTAAAAAGGAAAAGTAGACTAATTTTTCTCCAGTTTCTGAAAGGATTTTTCTGTTGCTGAGGTGATGTGTTATCCCCCGTGGGGATCTTCATATCGAAATGGCCATTCAACATCATTGAATTAATCCTTTTTAATTTATATATATATATATATATATATAGGATTGAAGTGAAAGAGTTTGTCACTTAACTGAGCAGGGTTATGCTAACTACAAAATTTTGTGAAAGCATGATTATAATGTCTTCTTGATCAGGAGTTTTATTCCTTGTCTGCTCGCAATAAGTGCATCATAATATTGCCTTCCCGAAGTTTTGAAGTCTCTGCTCAATTAAATGACAAACATCCCCGCATTAATCTTATTAACGCTCTATATGTAATTTCGAGCAGTTTACGACAAAATCTTTTTATCAGTAATAATTCTCTGACAAAAAGTATGGCTTCCGCTTCACGAGGTTTACTGCTGATATGCTCACGACCATTACTGAGTATATACACTAGGCCTTCGAGAAAAACGGCGAAGCCCGAACTGTGGCCCTTGACATCTCCAAAGCGTTTGACAGAGTGTGGCATGCTGGTCTTTTATGCAAGCTGCAGGGCTATGGTATAACTTTTCTACATCTACCCCATTCTTATCAGTGCCATCTTCTCTCTCCTACTCTCTTCCTGACACCCTCTGCAACCTCTCACTCCTCATAACATTACTCCTCGTTCACCCCACTCTCATCAGTAATCTCTTCCCTCTTTTACACTCTTCCTGACATCCCCCTGCATCATCTCACTCCTCATAATATTCCACCTATGTAACCCCCTGTAACAGTGCCAACAGTGGCAGTAAAATACCTTGTTTGGGGCGACACGATAATAAGAAGAATCAATGAAAACACAACAATTTTGGCACTAATCTTCATCACATACAACACACTACTATATATATGAGGAGTTACGTGGTCAAATGCAAGGAATGTTGTTGTCGCTGAATTTATAGCCAGGATTGGTTGGGTGATTGGCTGGTCCATTTAACCAGCATATCAACCTTCATTAGGTCATTTAATGCTGAAAATCGTTTTGATTTGTTTTATCTAGTTTATTTGTTTTTATTGTTTTTGTTTTGTTTATCAAGATTCCTTGGGATTTGTTTTTAAGGGCTGGGTCCCCAAGTACTACCCTTGTTATTTAACCAATAACTGGAGGGAAGTGACGAATTAATACCTTTCCCAAGGGTACCAGTGCTTAAGTGAATGCAAGGTATTCAACTGGAATTCGAACTCGGCTCACCGATTTCTCTTTCCGAGCTGATATCCAGTGCACCACAACGCACATCCGTCACTAGACGCTTACAGCACCTGGTATTCCCAAGCGGTCAACCATCTAAGTACTGACCAGGCTCAACGTTGCTTATCTTCGCTGATCGAGCGAGAACCGGTGTATTCAACGTGATAGGCCGTAAGCCCGCCAGGATTGGGTTCTCCTGCTTGTATTCTATTGTGCATAATCTTATGGCGAAACAAGCAGTCAACATCTTGACCGAGAGCAGCTATCCCTTCTCAAAGCACTTAATATAGGCTTTCATGCTGAGTCTGAAACCCTGTGGTAAGATTAATAGGGTCATAAATTCTTCCTCATTAATAAAAACTCCAATGCTGACTGGAATTTTTTTCTTATAGAATGATTCTAGTGAGATTTCCGAGTTGCTGTACCTTCGTAATCACCATTAAACTCATCCATCTTTTTCCGAATTTTCTGCGCTGTCACCAGATTAACTGCTAAACGCTCTGTGGCCAGAAATAGGTTTTTTCCAGCAGCCATCTTCTTGACCCAGGGCAGCACTAATCAACATGTCACCGTGTTGAGCCTGTGACTTTGTGGGAAGATGAACGGAGGTATAACTTTGCCACAACTAGTGTTCATTTCAAACGCTATCGTAATTACTATGAGACTCATTCAACTCTGAAATCCTTTGCACTATCCTCAGCTTGACAACTTACACTCGAAAATGTTCGTACTGGAACTTTTGAACCGAATACCAAGCAGTACAGCATGCCGTTTCCAAGTTTCTGGCAAAATCAATCGGGTCAAGTGCTCCTAATATAACAGATAGTGACTAAATGACTCTATCATACTGCGTTGTCGACAAAATAATAAAAAAATATCAAACCGAATGCACGAGAGAAAAATTATAAAATAATGAGAATTTCTCCATCACACTACTTCTGTATATACAGAAAAATGAATGTTCATAGTCAACATTCTCTATCAAACATTTCAATTCGTAGACTTAGTTTCTATCCCTACACTTTTGTTTCTCGTTTTATGTGTCCCACGTTTACCCATGGGCATAATAATCCCTCCACTGGCGCTTTTAGCTGACATTAAAATTCACGGTGTTTATTTCGTTTACATCTTTTTCGTTTTCATTTTGTGCTTCTCCTTAATTACACACATGTAACAATCGGTGTACCGTGTCTCTTCAGGACGTGGCCGAACATTGCTCGCCACAATTTCATATCTTTTAGCAGTTAGCAGTTTTTTTTTAAAAATATACCTGTCACCACTCCAAATAATCTTCTGTTCGTCTTGACTTAAGGCAGTGAATGATGGACCTTTTTAGTACAGATTAAGAAGAGGCTATGCAACAAAGATGTCGTTCTACAGAAGGGTGCTGAGAATATCACAGAGTGAACATGCAGAAACAAGGTTGTTTGGTGAATGATGGACCATCTTAGTACAGATTAAGAAGAGGCTAGGCATCAAAGATGTCGTTCTACAGATGGGTGCTGAGAATATCACAGAGTGAACATGTAGAAACAAGGTTGTTTTTAATGACAGAAACAAAAAAATATTCAGAATCAGAATTAAGGCATCCATTTATTTCACAGGATGAAGGTCGTGCACTCTTTGGTTTAAGTTCACTTGTTTGAGAGGGAATCAGGAGTGACCACTCCGGAGCGCAGGTCTTGGCGAATTTATACGGAAGACCTGTGCTGCTCAGACTATATACCCACTCTTTCAGTCGAACCGCCAAGATCTAAAGGAAATCGAATCATTGGGAACCATTCTGGCTGTAGGAGTGGTCTGAAAGTTGTCAATGTTGACAGACTCTACTCAGGGTTTTCTTTCTGGATTTATTTTGAATCTGATCGCAAGGCAGCGAAGGTTTGAATTCAAGATTTTCCTTTCCCTAGATGGACTGCCTTCATGAACTGTCAAGACTTCTGAGCTACCCGAAACAAATGGAAACATGCCACGGAAAGATATAGCGGTCCCTTCTATCAACACCGGCTATGATAAACTTTGGAACATATAAAATGTGCATTTACAAACATTATATATATTACTTGTTTTATAAACCGCAAAGAAAATTATGATTTTGAAATATCTAAAATGTTATGTAAAAAAAAAAATAATACAAAGCAGGAAAAATTACGAAATAGTACAGAAACAAATGGATGTGCGTCGTGGTGCAGTGGATATCGGCTCGGAACGAGAAATCGGGAAGCCGAGTTCGAATTCCAGTTGAATTCCCTGTATGCACTTACGCACAATGTATTAATCTGTTTCTTTCCTCCAGTTATTGGTTAAATAATAGGATAGATTGGGTTCTGTAGCTTTGGTCGGCAACCAGTTTACCGCAGAAAACAATGGCAACCTACTGCGGGATAATCTTCCTCCCAGGCAGTCATGTCTCGAAAGAGACATCATCGCCCATGCATGTATCACGTCTGGCACTTACATGACTGGCATAAACAAATTTGGAAAAAGGTTATTGAGAACATAGCAGAACCAAAAATTAAAGGAAAATATATTTCAGAATTTAAGTCTAAAATATTTAGGCATTATGACGTTACTCTTTAAGCCAGAAATATTTGATAATTCTAGCTCACATAATGAGAAAAGACGGTTTTGATAACTTAAAATGACAGGACATAATTAAAGATAAAAAATAAACCGCTACTGCAAATATATGATGGAAAATAGTTTGGTTGAATATATCATATGTGGAGAGAGAACAGCTTGATTATTCTGTCTTGTATGGAACGCAAATAATGCCGCAGCAGTAACGTTGGAGAGTGAAACAAATGAAAGATACGGCAGTTGTATCCGTTGGTCAGTGTGGATATCAGCGAATTTTGTATTTGGGCGTGTGTTTTTTTCTTTTAGCAATGACGAAACAGAAGTAAAGTTTTCTTTGTACATTTTGAATCATGTCTGCTCTATGGTTTGCCGAGAAGCTTATTGCCTCTAAGGCTTAGAGGGACTGAACTATCCGAGCCGATGGCTATATTAAGGGAAGGTCAGGAATAAAAACTTTATGCTGAAGTAACAATTTTACCAAGTAAGCATAGACACTGTAAATGTGACAAATAAATAGTTGAATTTTAAAAAAAAGTAAAGTTCTCTTGGAAGAGTGAGTATGAATCTATCGATCGATATGGAGCGTCTGACAGAATTCCCAACATCTAATTGGCCTCCTCTTAAATTCTTTCTTAAGAGTAATAACGTTCTTGTTGGTTAGGTAAGTTAAGTACGGAAGATTGTTTTGTCTAATGTTCGTTTTTAGTCTTCCTTTTCAAGAATCGTTTCATACCATGTCAATATGATTTATCAAACATGTAACAATAAATGAATGAAAGTGAACATTAGCGATTGAACCAATATTTGAAATCATATCGGTGGTTTCATGTTCTGTTTTACTAACCTTTAACCTCACCGGTGTCTACTATTTTATAAAATAAAATAAAAATTACAAATGACGTCCGGGATAAACGTGCTTCAGTGAATTTTGCATCTAAGAAAATAATTGGTCCTGTTTAAATAAATGTTCTGTCTCAATTTTTTTTCTTCGTGTTTAATAAATAATGTGACGCATGCTACCTGACTTGAAAGGCGAGAAGTATATCAAACTACATAGACAGCTTGCCAACCTGGGCGGGGTAAAAATTAAACGTAATATTTTCAGTGTGCAAATAATTTTATGTGCACACAAGAATAGACATAAAATAAATTCAGAGACAGATATCTATCTATCTGTATGCATATATATATATATATATATATATATATGTATATATATATATATATATAATGCATATATATATATATATATATATATATATATATATACACCCTTTTTTTTAATCATATCACCCCAATCAAGGCGGTAACGCCACTGATGCGCAGGGGGCTACTTAAGAGTAAAAATATTGGAAAAGAGAAAGCCGGAAACCACATCCTAAACAGGAAACAAGGGATGAGCATCTTCACCTGTTCAATAGACGTGGGTGGAGTGTAAACCGGGCGATAGTTTAGTCTACACACACGCACACACACAGAGAGAGAGAGAGAGAGAGAGAGAGAGAGAGAGAGAGAGAGAAATAGATACATGTGAAAAGAATGAGATATATTAATAGAATTCTCCATATATAATTGTTTTTAGAACTATAATGAAATGTTAAATTAATTTCCTACTTGTTGGTTATCCTATGTTTCCGAATTGAACCCAACTGATAGATACAAAAAGAATAATATAGACTCGGCTAGGTTGATTTATATATATATATATATATATATAGTCATCCGCACACTGCTGTTTTGCAGATCATTAGACATCAATCGATTCTAACTAGGATGGAAACTCGACCGAAATGACATCAGTGAGCGATTCTACCACTGCGCTATAGGGGATCAGTCGATGAAACCGAATTTTAGCGTGTTATATACACAAGGTAAACACATGCCAGTAGGTGAGAGTGCTCAAATTTATTACTGAAAGAATGGTGCGTAAAAGTGTAAGTAGCTACTATTTTTCAAGCCTACCATTTCTCCATAGTACACAATCAACATGCGATGGCGTATATATATATATATATATATATATATATATATACTATTTGTTAAGTTATTATGCGACCTAGGTTTCTACATGCAAATCGCCTAAAGACACGACTCATAGTAGAAACCTAGGTTGCGTAATAACTCGTTCAAAAATGGAAAAATTTCAATAGTTCTACAATATAATTGTATTGAACACTTTTTAATACAAATGTGCACTGGTCTAACCTTATTGGACCAGAAACTAAGTAATTAAACAATTATATTCATATATATATATATATATATATATATATATATATCTGAATAGAATGATATTTATCCTTCTCCCACTTTCTCTCTCTATCTTCTTCTTCTTCTTCTCTCTCTCTCTCTCTATATATATATATATATATATATATATATATATCATGCTACAGCAGCAACCTTCCTTTTTAAAACAACGGTAAAGGATGCTTTTGTTGTCAAAACACAAGGATGAAATAACAAAAGCGGAAAGATAATTCTCTTGAAAATGACCAGAAAAGTGGGTGAAAGCGCTTGGAAAAATAATTAAATATTTATATTCCTTATCTCTAGCAAAAAAAAAACATGGAATACCGGAAAAAATGGAATAGAAAAAATAATGTCATTTTTGTCGGTGGTTTTCAACGAAAAACTTATTTATACGAATAGACTGTGACATACATACATACATACATACATATATATATATATATATATATATCTATATAGTTTATAAAGGAAAACTCAACACGTCATTTCAATTGGTTATAAACTATAGCTCATTGCAATGAGTTTAATTAGCGCATATCATCAGACCTTACAATATACCGTCCATCTGGTACAAAATTTCTGCCGAAATGAGTTTTTCTTAAAATGAAGAGAGAGATAACAATAATAATAATAAAAATAAACATAAAATTACAACAAACAAATGAATAACAATAAAAATAAGGGGAAAGAGGAGAAAGAAGGAAAGAAAGGAGGAAAGAGGGAAGAAAGAATTCAAAAAGGAAAGAGAGTCCAGTTCCAAATTATGGCTTTGGATCTGTTTGAAGTTGTTCAGACCATCTTGAAAGGCTTTGACCTCTGAAAAAAAAATCCCTTGACTTTTGGCGTATGTTTGACCCCATTAGGTTACCCTACTTACTTATACTATCTTCTCTCCACATATAGATAAATAGAAAGATATTAGCCATGATAAGCGTACTATACGTAAGCACCATGACAGATTAGCCCTGCATTTTATAAAACATAAATTGTGCATAATTTTCTTCTTGTTTCTTTGACAGCATGAATTTGGACGTAACCTGGCAACTAGGTATAATCGTTTTATTGTTGAAATTCTTAGAATTAAGTCTTAATTCTTTTCCAATTCTCTCTTGTGGAAACCTCTTGCATTTTATTTCTTTCTTTTTTGTCACATAAGTTCTTCAAAAGTTTGACTGCAACATCAGTCGCCATTTCTGTGTTCCTTAAACTTGTTCTTTTATTGCCTTTTCTCTTCTCCTTTTCTTTCACCCTGAGTAAACCCTGGCGTTTTGTCGACATATTTTTATTACTTAAACATATCACCATGGTTAATTTATAACTTTTTCTTTCAGATTATTAAAGCATCATTCATATTTTTCTGCAATATTCTAACTCATGTTCTTCACATCTAAAGAACACATTAGACATACTCTACTCTATCAGTTTCACAGCACCTTCAAGCACCATTTTGGGTAGGCTCGTCACAGGTGAAGAGGAGTGGATTCTCTACCATAACGTTAAATGTCGGCGATCGTGGATAAATCGAGGAGAAAGACCAGTTCAGCAACCCATAGCAGGACTTCATCCCCAAAAGACCATGTTGAGCGTATGGTGGGTTTATTGAAGTGATCATCCATTACGAACTTTTAGACAAAAGTCAAACCATTATTGCTAGTCTCTATTTTGATCAACTTCGTCTGAAAACTGTTTTGATCTAAAAAACGACCTTCTTTAGTCAACAGAAAAGGAGTAATCACTACTGACCAAAGATTTCCTAGGAGAATTTGGTTGGGAAATCTTGCCCCATCCTGCATATTCTCCTGACCTAATTTATAACTCTTTTTTTCAGATTATTAAAGCATCATTCACGTTTTTCTGCAATATTCTCACCCATGTTCTTTCCATTTAAAGAACACATTAGGCATGCTCTACTTCTTTTTCAGAGGTTCCAATGCAAATGCAACGTATTTCTTGTTATGAATCATTGCTTTCATGAAACCTTCATACACCATTTTTGGGTAGGCTTGTCACAGAAGTGGATTCTCAACCATAACGATAAACGTCAGCGATTGTGGATAAATCGAGGAGAAAGACCAGTTCAGCAACAATTTCTCGTCTTCAGTATTTACATTATTCGGACTATTGTCCTCATCTTGCCACTTGTACGACGTTATGGCCGTTGTAAGTTCTGGCCATCTTCAGGTGCTAAGAATTTCAAACCGAACACTTTATTACAATCATGAGGTATATCATCCTCATTCCTTGCATAAAGCCTCGTTTGGAAGTCATGGGTTATCTCCTTCTAACCCTGCAAGTTACTTGTTCACTACTGCTGCAGCCTGGTATTGAACTTACAATTCTAAGAGTCTAGTCAGGAACTACCCAACATTTATATCCACCCGAATTTTCCAAAAAAGCATTTTCTATATCTCTGAGACGAGGTAGTATTTACAGTATTTACACTATTCGGACTAATAATAATTTACATTATTACAGTGATTATAATAAAGGGTTCTGTTTGGAATTCCTAGCACCTGAAGAAGGCCGGAGCGTACAACGGCCGAAATGTCGTACAAATGCAACAAAGATGAGGACAATAGTCCGAATAATGTAAACACTGTAAATACTACCTCGTTTCAGAAATATAGACAAATTGTCGTTTTCATCATTCATATACCTGAGGCACACTCATATTCACTCACTAAAGAAGTTCTACTCCCATGTGCCGTAGTGTTTCCGGTGGTTGGAGATGAGGGCTCTCCACAATCTCCTGATCTTCGTAATAAACGTGTAGGTTAAATTTTATTATAACCCTCCTGCCTTCAATCTGTCTTATGGGTATCAAGTTTTTCAAGCCTTCTTTCCCAATTATGTGCACTAGAAATTTCATGTCTCCTCCTAATATGACTTTCACGTGGCATTTTTGTTTTATTTTTATTTAAGTCTTCGTAGAACCAGACTTCTGTTGCTTGAAATCTCTTCTTCATCTTTGAGGAAATTGCTCAGTATTGACTGCCATTTAGGAGATATACTATTAAGTAACAGTTCAGTTCCTTGAAAAATGTATTAGGAGCTTAAATAAGTTCTCGCTGTTTTCCAACAGATGGCGTTCCCGGAAGAGCATGCGTGTAGTTTCAGTTTCAGACACATATATGAGGAAGCTTGAAATTCAGTGGATGTCATTTCGCCGAAATGCAAACAACTTTCTTTTTAATAACGTTAAACATGTCGGATTTCAATCTAAAAATATGTATTTGCGGGGATCTTTACTGCACTACCTTATTAAAAATAAATCCAGAGCTGAAAAACACAATTCTTGTTCGTACTTTCGGCGACCATTTTCTGTCGGAAACAACATGCAGAGATTGTTTTGGGCGCTTCAAAAATAATGATTTTAATGTTGAAGTTAAAGAACGCTCTGACTCACTGGAGAAATTTAAAGATGAAGAATTGGAGGTATTACTTGAAGTCTCATGTCAGGTGCAAGCTGAACTTGCAGATTTGAAATCACAACATTTTGGAACGTTTGAAAGCATTACGAATGAATCAAAAGCAAGGACATTGAGTAACGCTCTGACTCACTGGAAAAATTTAAAGATGAAGAATTGGAGGTATTACTTGAAGTCTCATGTCAGGTGCAAGCTGAACTTGCAGACATTGAGTATCATAAGAGTTGAAACCGAGAGACGGCGAACGGGTAACATGTCACATGTGAATAACTGCATTAGCAGCAGAAAAGGAAATATTTTTATATTGTATCGTGACCGGTGATGAAAGGTGGATGCACTACGATGACCCTAAGAGTAGAAGGTAGTGGGTTAAGCCTGGCTATGCGTCAACATCAACGGCAATCGGTGAGATCAGCTGGGTGTAGTTTATGATCTGCTGAAACAAATCGAATCCATCACGGAAAATCAATATAGACTACAACCGATGCAATTGAACCTAGCATTGAAAAAGAATTAGATACCTGACAAAGTTATTTGGCAACATGACACCGCTTGGCCACATGTTGCAAAATGGCTGAAAACCTACTCGGAAACGATTAAATGGAAAATCCTTCTCCACCCACAGTATTCACTAAACATTGACCAGTCCGATTATTACTTGTTCCGATCGATAGCACATGGTCTGGCTGAGCAGCACTTTCATTCTCATAAAGATGCCAAAAAATTAAACAACTCGTGGTTAGCTTCAAAAGACGTGTCGTTTTTTCGTCATGGAATTGAAATACTGCAAGAAAGATGAGGACAGTTAGTAGCTAGCGATGGACAACGATTTCGGTGACATGTTTTGTACGACTTTTTGTAAATAAAACATTCTAGTTAAATGCCATACGTGATTCACGCTTTGGGCGATCAAGTCTCGAAAGAGACAAGACTCACTAGGCAGAAGATTATCCCACAGTAAGTTGCCATTGCTTTCTGCGGTAGACTGGTTGCCAGCCAAGGCTGTAGAACCCAATCTTTCTTGTTATTTAACCTATAACTGGAGGGAAGACGGATAAATACTTTTCCCAATGGTATTTGTGAGCAAGTGAATGCAAACAATTATTTTTCCTGAAAAACCGTCGAGAACTTATTCAAGGTCCTAATAGAATTAAGTCGGAGTTTATAAAACAAAATTAATTACCAGATTTATTTTGAAAAAGCAATAATAAATTCTTGAGTTTTATTGTAATTTAAAAACAAAATGAATATCTGATTTCACAGTGTATATTAATGGGTAGAACTGATATTAGATCAAGTTTCTCTCAGTTGCAATGCAAAATGGTGGGATGATCAATTGTGCCGCGGCTTTGGTAATGCCTGGGGATACATATCCGCAGTAGCATTTTGCCATAGCGTTAACGAAGTCGTATCAAAGGTATGCCTGAAGAAAAAAAAATCTGGTGCAACACGAATAGGCCTTTATTTATATTAAAATTAGATTTCTTCTTTATTTACTCAGATGGGGCGGCAAATAAATTAAATTATTTCACGATTGCTACCTTCAATAGAACAGAGGGTCTGAAAATATGGAAGAGAATTAAGTACACAAAGAAGTGAATAAAAAAGAAACGTTTTATTTTTAATTATGTTTACATTACTTTCTTTGTTAGTTTCGTGTGTAATAACATTTGAGTATGGACCAAATTTGCTATCAACTAGCTAACTGCATATTCAAAAGATATTTGAAAAAAAAAACAACTTAACAAATAAATATCTCATCAAGAAAAACAAAAATATAAAATATTTATATTTTTAAATATCGGAACACTTTTTTGACAAAAGAATAAAGTTATAGACTCTGATATATAGACATAATGGAATAATGGAAAGCGACTCGGACTGTGGAATCGTAGAGCTGAGGTTGAATTCCTTAATTCCACTAACCTCTTAATACCCTTGAGAAAGGTGTGAATTTATCTATTCTCCGCTACAGTTACATAGCAAGATAGACTGGGTTCTACATCCTTGCTTGGCAAACGGTCTACCGCAGTAAGAAGTTGCAACCTATTACGGAAGTTCTCCACTTGCGATTGGGGAACACTTGTGGGGCCAAAACTTCCTATGAAACATCTTCAACAGAAGAAGCCGGCTCAACCCACACAGGTTAACCGCCGCCACAAACAGACAGACGCTGATCCCTGTGGCATATGTTCGTGGCTTTATGAAGGGTTTTTTCATTGTTCAGTTTTTGCGTTGTGATCAAAGGGCAGTATCTTATTTTGGGTGAACAAACTACATTTTCGAACAGAGCGCAACTCGGTTGCTTCTTGGTTTTCGGGTAGAGTGCAAATGAAATATTGCCGAGAGATGTCTGGTCTCAGGGAACAGCTGCCCGCAGCAGTACCTCCCTTAAGACACTAAAGAGGAGGTTGCTAATAATACTCATCCAAGCCTGACCGACGAATTCTATGGCTGTGCAATTTTTTGAACCTGGCCCTACTGTGCACGCTCTGTCTCTCCAAATTAAATTGACCTTGTGTCACATCCTCCCAGGGTTGGACGGCAAGTAGTAGCAGTACCTCTCTCCTTTTACCAAAAAATGTGGGTTCGCTTAAATATAAACGCCAGTGCGACGTTGGTTGCGGAGAAAAGACAAATTTTAATCTTATCCCATGTGCATTCCTATTTAATTTGACATTGTGCCATATTCTTTCACCTTGGAGGTAGCAAGTTAATACAAATTGTCTGCTTTTCCTCGGTCTACTCATTTTATTTTTATTGGTCAGTTCACAGAATAATTTTAATTGACGCTTTGGTCCAGGGATTTCACTTTTTCGGCAATACCTCCCTCCTTTCACGAATTGAAGAAGGTTGATAGTGTGAATAGTAGTGACGAGTGTTACTCTATACTTGTCTTTGATTCATCTGTAGACATATGGACATCTTGTTATTTTTTTATTGTGGCGTGCCGTTTCAAATCATAGCCGTCCACATTATTTTCCAAAAACGCTGTTCTACCCTCTATTTGCAGATGCTCAACAAGTATATTTTTCGCTGTTACTCTCTTTCCACAAATCAGCCTCGTGAGTAACAAATTTTCTAAGTCTTCTTTCCTCATTACGAACCTCAGAAATTTTAAATGCCTTTTCCTGATCTTGACTGGTAGTTTCATTTTTTGTATTCATTTTCTCCCAAACCTCCTTGTTCGTTTGTTCAGCAGCTTTCTATACGTGTTTGTTGCATCACGTATCTTCTTCATTTTTGAGAAGATTTTCCAGCCTTCAATGCCATACAGGAGGACAGATATCACGTAACAAATTAATCTCTTATAAACGTATTAACTTCTATCACTAGTACTACCGTGTAGTGGAGCAAAATATGATATCTTCTTAAATGTAAACATAGATCGTGTTTACACTTGACTGTAGAAACAAACTTTTTTAAAATTTCCGTACAATATCATTTAACATTTCAGATTATTAACGGAATTCATGGATATGCAATGAAGAGAGAAGTTATAAAGTAGCTTCAGCTAGGTTTGCCAGAATACCGGAATAATGAGAATTTCTCACTTCCTTGTAGCTTCGTCTACTTCGAACTATTATTGATTGAGAGAAAAGAAAATTAAAAACAAAAAGAACAGAAATGAGTACAAGAAAAACGAAGCAAAGGTAAAATGAAAAAGTACAAGACAAAATGTCGAAAATAGAAGAAAGAAAATAGGAAGGAACGAAAAATGAAAACATTAAGAAATAGAAAAGAAGAAAAGAAATAAGTAAGAGAGAATAGAAGTAAATCAAATAGAAAGAAATTATGAAATTAAATACAGAAAGATATAAATGAATAAAGATGAAAGAAAGGAAGAAATATGATGAAATGAAAGGGAAACTGATAAAAAAAATGGAAAGAAATAACGAAGAAGCTCATAAGAAAGAAAGAAACAATAAAAGCAAAAAGGAAAGAACAAAAAAGAAAAAAAAAGAAAAAATGCAAAGCAGACAGAGTTGAAAGAAAGATCATTAAAATGAAAGAAAATATGGATGTGTAACGATGAAAAGAGTGAATAAAAAGCAAGAGAATTTGAGAATGAATCAAAAAGAAGAAATTAAAAAAGAAAAATATATAAAGAAGGAAAGAAAGGAACAAAGAATGAAAGAGAAACAAGTAAAAAATACAACGGAATAAAAATGAAAATAGATGAACAAAAACGAAAAGAAATATTCTGAAAAAAATAAATAAATAAAAATAAAAATAAAAAAGGAAAGGAAAGGAAAGGAAAGGAAAGGAAAGGATGTGCGTTGTGGTGCAGTGGATATCGGTTCGGAACGAGAAATCGGGTAGCCGAGTTCCAATTCCAGTTGAATTCATTGCATTCACTTACGCGCAAATACCCTTGGGAAAGGTATTAATTCGTCTCTTCCTTCCAGTTATGGGTTAAATAACAGGACAGATTGGGTTCTACAGCCTTGGCAGGCAACCAGTCTACCGCAGAAATCAATGGCAACCTACTGTGGGATAATCTTCTGCCCAATCAGTCATGTCTCTTTCGAGGCATGATCGCCCAAGCGTGTTTCACGTATGGCACTTAACTGACTAAATTGAAAGGAAAGGGCAAAATAAAAATAGGCGAAATTGAGAAACGAAGGAAAAAAAAAGAAAAAAAAGAAATGAAAGAAAAAATCATTTAGAACAAATATAATGATTTAAAAAAACATGAAAGTAAAGAAAAATTATGTAACATTCGAAAAGAAGTTTGTTGGTTTGTTTTATTTTATGGCACATCAACCTCGGCGAGTCATTTATTGCCAACTAAATTTTTATTTTTATTTATTGCTGGTAGTACATTTTTATTTCAACAATTTATTGTTGTTTTTTTATATAAGTTTTCTGTCTAGAAATATTTTTTCTTTTCGAGTATGAAGATTCATTGGGATTTGTTTTTAAGGGCAAGGTCCCCAAGTCCTACCCTGTTATTTAATCCATAACTGGAGGGAAGGTACGGATTAATACCTTTCCCAAGGGTACCAGTGCTTAAGTGAATGCAGAGTATTCAAGTGGAATTCGAACTCGGCTCGACGATTTCTCTTTCCGAGCCGATATCCACTGCACCACAACGCACATCCGTCACTATACGCTTACAGTACCGTTGCTTAACTTCGGTGATCGAGCGAGAACCGGTGTATTCAACGTAATATGGCCGTAAGCCTCGAAAAGAAGGAAAAGGAAAATAGAGAAATGAAAAAAAAGATAAACCAGCATGTGAGAAGAAAAAATAATGAAAAAAAAAATGCCGAGACAGCAGACAGTCAACAGGAACGAGATAATGGGAAAAAGATTGCTTCAAAAAGAAACTGATTGAATGAAAGTGAATGCGAGAGAAGAGGAAGAGAGAAAAGAGAAAAAGAAACTGAATGGAAAATAAAAGAAATGGAGAGACAGACAGTGCAAGAAACGCTAAGCAAAACGATAAAGTTACCTGCAGGATAAAAGAAATTAAAAAAATGTTATCATTTCTCACGAATAAAATTTTAATTCCAAACTGAATTTACCTGCATTTGTCAGAATTGATTTCACTCAAACTGGGCACTGTTCCTTCCCAGTGCAAATATGATTATCACACGGTCACAAACAGCAAACAGTTACACATCTGAGATATGTATTCACATTTATACAAGTAAAATTAACAGGCAAGTTTATTGGCGAACATGAGTTGCAACGTGACAGTACAAGGTTATACTCACAGCCCAACATTCGGTATGTAGAGCGATCGCTGAAAAACAAAATTTCTTACACAAACAAAACAAAAAAGGGTAGTTTTGACGTAAATGAACAGATGAAAATGAATATAATTTTATCAGACTTCATATAAAAAGAAAGTTACTTCCCTGGTTTTTTTTTAGCAAATACTTTATGGTAGAGTATTTACATTATTCGGACTATTGTCCTAATTTTTGTTACTATTTGTACGACGTTTCGGCTGTTGTACGCTCCGGCCTTCTTCAGGTGCTAGGAATTTTGAACAGAACACTTTATTACAATCACTGTAATAATGTAAATTATTATTAGTCTGAATGATGTAAATACTGTAAATACTAACTTATCTCAGAAATATAGACAAATACTTTTTTGATAATTGCTCGGATGAGCTTTTTGCTATGGTTCATAGACTTTATGAATTTAAGCCAAGTACAAGACTGGCAACGAATTCTAATCAGTTGAGTTGGCGAGATGTAACCGTAAGTTTGATGCGAATAATTTCTTCTTCTCGCTTCTCTTCCGTCTCCACGCATTCCAGACAACGTCATTTCATGTCAGTCGTTTTTAACTGTTTTTCCGATTAATATTCTATTGTTCTTGCTCCATAATAATGTTTCTATCTTCTTATTCTTTCCTGCCCAGTCATTTCTTGTGTCTTGGTGGCTTTATTGCCTTCTTTGTGGTGAATTCGATTAAAAACAGAAGAAAAACTTAATACAGAAATATAATAAAACTTCATTTCTTCGATATTTGACGCCTTACAATCTTCTTTGTCTCAAATTCTTCTGTATTGAAAAATACAGAAAAGCTGTTTACATCCATTTCATTCTACATTTTTCTTTACTAAAGTCCATAAAATATAAGGATTACAAGTGACGCACAACAGGAAGTTACTTTCTCGTATGAAAGTATATCATTATTTCTTGCAATGCTTTCAACAATTACCGGGTTTGTTTTTATTAGTAATTGTTTTTTGTTTTTGTACATCTGTGCAGAAGATCGTTTGTCTTTTACGCAAAAATGTTGCATGTTGTCAAAGGTACAATGTTGTATTCGAAGCCAAAAATTTTGTATTTTGGTCTAAAGCACAATGTTCGTTATCAAAATATTCTATTTTGGTCAACGGCACAAACTTCGTCGCCCAAATATTTAATTTTGGTTAACGGCACAATCTTCATCGCCAGTATTGTAACCCTAAAAAGTTACTGCGCGGGTAATCAGCAAAACGAAAGTTGGGAATAATAGTATATCAACAAATACAAGACTCGCACGCTGCGTGAACCGGATACACTGCTAGTGAACTGCTACTTAGTATAATCACTCTATTCTACTCAATATTTATTATGTAAAATATACAAAATTGTAGCACAAGGCCGAAAAGGGGAGGGGTAGAGTTTGGTACACACTAAACTATCCTATACCTAGCTAAACATACTATTTATTTTGCAAATAATACAAAATTGTGGCACAAGGCCGAAAAGAGGAGGGGAAGAGATTGGTACTCACTGAACTATCCTATACCTAGCTAAACACTATCATGACCCATCCACTCATTAAAATTTGCACAATCACCACAAGAACCCATCCATCAACTCCCAATCTTTCATACACCACAATACCACAAATTTACAAGGGACACCTAAAAAGTGGGGGAAACCCCATAGCAATCAAAATGTTCACTCTATTCTACTTTACAGTTTACTCCCATAGTTACCACGTATTTAAGGGGATAAGAACATCCCATTCATGTATATAGGTATGGATTTAATCAATAAGCATACACATTGGTTCCCCTCAAAGTAATATGATTCGCTAGTGTCAGCCATAAATACAGACTAAGGCGGGAACGCCCACGACAAGTATCAGTCCATTACGGCTACTTGCTAGATTGTCCTCCCCGGTTACACTGCCAAAATCACTTTGCTATTTCGAATAATATATATATCCGGGTCATATCAGGTAGTTATACAGCACTCTTCTTTTTAGCTTGCCTCTTTCCAGAGTCAACATTCTTTTTTTTTTTAGGGTCGATGCCAATTTTTCTGTATCCTTTTTCTTCCGCTTACTACGCCTTTAACAGTCCTCTATTTCCAAGCTTTTTCTCAAACGTATCAAGGAAATCATCTACAGCTTCCACGTCATCTGGCGTATTATTCTCTTGAAATACATGCCTCTTTTTCTGTTTGATTGCATGGTCTTTATGCATTAACTAGCAGTTTAGCCCGGTTTCACTCGGGAAGTTAAAGGAATAATAAGAATAAAAAACATGATGAATTTACATATCAAATACTTACGCAACGTCCACCCTCGTCACGTTATAGATATAGATAACAATGTAGAATGTCTCTATTGGATTAGGGTTGGAGGGGGTAACATACATAGATATAGATAATATAAAGTGACGTGATCGATCCTATTTTATAATCAATGCATAAACTGATTCTGACTGTCTGAGGTGGTAATATATATTGTTCTACCCATAATTTTGGCTTTCTGAAAAAAATTCAAGGTATCGTTAGCGTTACATCTGAGAGCAACTCATGTCGAGTTAAACCGCAAAATGCAGACGCTAAGTCGAATCCATCAAACAAACAAATATCTACACGACGTCCAGCCTCTTCACTTTTATAGATATAGATTAAGGTTCTTTAACCAGATATACCCTTTTTCTGTTTCTTTCTTCTCGATACATGCAGAAAAAACTTTCTGGACAATATTATAAAAATCCTTCCCAGTTTTCATGTTGTATGCTCATATTTTTTTTTTCATTACGAATCAGCTTATCAAACACTGATCGTATCTTACGTGCAAACAATCTCTGCTGGAAACATGGCTGAAATCGTGTTTTTATTCAGTGTCAGTCAATACACCTGCAGAAATTTTTGTTACTGATGCATCTGTGGATCTACCGTTTGATTTTGAAAAGCAATTTTGAAGGATCCACGAAACGCTCTATTTAAATTGCGTACAATATTCAGAAAAAATCGAATCAGGAAGTCCAATCTTCGCAAACTGTATTACTACTTTCATGGTCCTGAACATGACGGTAAACTGCATCCAGTAGCAAGGCATCTGATTGGGAGGTTGTGAGGTGCATGGAACCATCTCTTAATTGCTGGGGTTTTCAAGTTTACCATGACCCGGAGTGATAGCACCTGTTAAGGTTTCAGCTATGGGAAAATAGTTAACCTCGAAACTGGGTTCAAAACAATATAAAGGTATAAAAATACTTTTACAAAAATATATATATGTAAAAATAAACTTTTATAGAATGATAATACAATTTTGTAAGATAATATATTACAACAAATACATTTTTGAAGAATAAATTATTAACATAACACATTTTTAAAGGAAAAATATTCTCAGCAAAACATATCTGAA
Organism: Ascarosepion bandense; assembly: GCA_037127315.1. Taxonomy (NCBI): domain Eukaryota; kingdom Metazoa; phylum Mollusca; class Cephalopoda; order Sepiida; family Sepiidae; genus Ascarosepion; species Ascarosepion bandense. The sequence continues at coordinate 7,373,209 of JBBBDQ010000598.1, forward strand.
TACAAAACTAGAAGACTTTTCAGTTTTCTAAAATAAAAAAGAATAAAAAGAAAAAATGCATTAAAATCTGACTAAATCAACATTCTCATTTTAACCGAACATTAAAAAACAAAAAAATTAAGACGCCACCTTTTTCATTAAATAACCCACAGAGATTGATATGCCGTTAAACAAAACTCAAACTACTTGCGTCGGTGAACTCTTACATATGAAAATATCTGGCCATTTCAAATATTTGTCTAGAACACTAAGTTAGTAAGATCCATTTATTGGACCAGCAAAATCAATATTAAGACGTGACCATGGATGGTCAGTTTCTGGCCATGGATTAAATTTAATTGCTGGTGCCTTGGCTGCCAAAGCCCATTTTTGCACTACTTTACCAAAGTTTTAATGTCCTTATCCATTTCTACACCAGTAAACATCGTTTCTCATGACGCTGTTCATACTGTATATACCAAAGTGGCCAGCATGCAATTTCTTCAGGATCCATTTTTGTAGTACTAAATGGATCACAATTCTTTCGCTGTACATAAGAACGTCATCACATTTTGAAAAAACTTCAGTTTTTTACTCTTGTCTTTTAATCTATTTTTCATTTCAATAATGAATAATGAATTTTCATCTAGTTTTTGTTTCTATATCCTCCAACGTTACATATAGTTCCCGCATAGTATTGTACAAAATACATTTAATCTCTACCTCCGATTGTAAAGCAGCATTGACTGTCTTCGAAGGGTTCAATATTCCTTGGAATCAGTTTCGACAATCCTGCCGCATGACTTAGCATAGTCGACAATAAGAATTCTATTCTAAAGTCATAATTTAGAAGAATGGTTCCCAATTTTTGCAATCTGTTAGCCGTATGAATTGGTATTTTTTTTACGCATAAATTGTTAACGATTTATGATCCGCCTACAATGTAAATTTTCTCGCGTGATAAATCTATGGAAATTTTAAAGGGCAAAGATAATCCCTAAACTTTCTCTATCACTGAGTATTTTTTCCACTTGAAGTATCCTGAATGCATGTGCAAATAATTTAACAGCGCTGTCATCAATTTTATGCATAATAGTTTTAAATACCATAAATACCCGCGTCAGTTGCTACGATCAATTCGTTTTTAGGATTGTAGCGTGCCAAAAATAAATCTGAAGTTAGTGTACTCTTTATTTTATGAAGTGTTTTCAGGCACCCCACCCATTTTCAGTCCTTCTTCAAAAGCTTATTTAACGGCGCTCTCAAACAATGAATGTTATTCAAGGAAACCATTTTAATAGCTTGCTAATCCCATGAAACTTTGTAGGAAGCTGACACGTTCTTAATATAACTAGCTAGCACTAGATCTGGTCTCCTGTCATTCTCGTCAATAATTTTTCTCAAGTCATGTCCATAATAATTTAACTTTTCGTTCATCAGCTTGAATACATACTCCTGAATTCTTTAAACACTTCAAAAATATTTTTCTTTTGTTTTTCAGTGTTTTACTTTCGGGAAAATGTCATCAGGATATGTGATTGGGAAATCGAGATTACTTAGCATCGTATCTATGACTTGCTGGAAGATAGTTGGAGTGAACTTAATGTTAAACTGCAAACGATTAAATATATATACAATCCTCTATGTATATTTATATTAAAAGAATTTGAACATTAGTCATCTACTTGAACTTGAAGATATGCCTCGCTAAGTTCTATTTTGGAAGAAATCTTACCGCCATTAAGCTGTACAAAATCTTCTTTCGGTTCCAGAAGTGGGTAGTGATAATCTTTGAGGGCATCTTTTAAACCCGTGAAAAGATCAGGGCAGACGAGTATATCCTTCGAAATTTCTTTTAAAAAATACTGTCGGCTAAGCAAAGTTGCTATGCTCGACTTATTTAGAGAAAACGCCGATCTTTTCAAGTCTATCAAATTTGTCGTTTATTTGTTTGATCGACGCAAAAAATACTTTTTCTTTTTGGAAATTGGTTGTATGCCTTCCTCCAGCTCGAATTTCACTATTAACTTGTTACACCTGCCAATCCCAACAGAAAATACCTCAAGTATTTTATTTTAATTCTCTTTTTAGAGCATCTCTTTTGTTGGTGGATTTTACTTTTTTTGCAAAATGAACTCATTTGGCAGTTTTATAATTTGAATTTTTTATCCAATCTGTACCAAAGAGATTATTGGTGTATTTCATTATGAATATTTTTAATTTTAACGTTTTTGTATCACATTACATTCGCAATAAATCGGGCTATGAATTTAATTTTCTTACGTGTGAAGGTAAGAGCTATTTTTGTTTGAAATAATTAATGTTGGTTTTCCTATTTTCCCCTCAAATATAAACATTTATTATGCCGAAATCATAACTATCTACATGTAACTTGATATTTTTCTTCAGAAATTTTCACCTGCACAATTTATTTTGTATTCTGACTTGAACATTCATTAGTGTTAGTCGCTGTAGCTAAGCGGCCGAAATGTGGTTCTACAGAAGGATGCTACGGATATCGTGGACTGAGCATACAAGCAACGACGAAGTGTTAGAAAGAATGGCAACAAAAAGGAAATTGATGCTGAGCATCAGGAATGACAACTGAAGTTCCTGGGACATGCAATGAGGAAAGAGAGCCTGGAGAACCTGATACTGACTGGTCAGATAGAAGGAAGGAGGGACAGAGGAAGGCACCGGATAACATACTTGCAGGCTTTGATCAGGTGGATGACGGAACGGGGGTTGCCAGGAGCAACAGGAGCAAACATACTAAGAGCCACAAGGGATAGGGAGACGTAGAGAGCCATGATCGCTTACGTCCTGAAGGGACAGGGCACATAGAAGAAGTGAGATTTTTGTGGCTTTTTTCTAACAACGAAAGCATTCCTTAATGGACAAATATTACAAAGATGTAGTCCTGCAGAAACATAGCAGGGATTAGGCGTTATGTTTTTTTTACGTCAAGTTTTTATTTTTATGGCGCACAGTTTGGATGTGTGACACACTGCTTATTTTAATATTTTTAGAGTTCTGTCGATCGTTTATACATATTTGACTCTCTTCTACCAGGTTTTGCAGAGTTACGTTAGGTTGGGTTTCGAGATTATTCAGAGCCTTCCTCCTGGTTTTCATGTCTTTAGCCAAAATCTAACCTTGCGCAAATATTAAACATGTAAAACTGTCAGGGTTTAGATCTGCCAATTCAAATTCCTCGCAATACTCGCGAACGTAGTGAAGTCATTCTCATAATTTTTCAGTAAATTTGCACACTTGACTCTTATGAAATAATGACGTTTCCGAAGTGAAGTAACGTAACCGTTTCATTAAATGTTAAGTTTTTGGTGGAACTTCATATATTCGGCATCGCTCAATTTTTGTAAAACTAGTCTAACCTTTTTCTTGTTCGACTAATTTATGCAGTCGGTCTTGTAAATGTCTTCGTATTTGCTTCAATAGGAAGCAAAGTTACTTATTTGTAGGGCCTATGGTCAAAATTTGTTATCGCTTTCACGATAGCTGGCAGAATTTGAAAACTTGAATCGTCATTAGTGTTGCCTGTAAACATTTTCCGCTGTTCAAAAACAATTCCTTGAATTTTTGAGCCTTATTTCAAGATGTTCTTGTTGGTGCTTTAAATTTTCTAACAATACTTTTTAAAACTTGTCCATTCTGTACTTTCAGTTTGTATATGTAACTATATCTATTCAACTTTCAATCTAAAATACATTTTACATTTTCTGCTCATTATTTTCAAGGTAACGCATTTATCACAAGAATTCTCATCGATATTACATATTTTTTGCAAATTAAAATGTTTAATTTCACGTATTTTTCGTTATGGTTTAGTGTAACACCCCAACGGACCCGTCCGAACAATTTCTCCGGCGGCCGTTCTCCACGCTCGGATGTTTGCCGGGAGTTTGTTGAAAAAGTCGGAGCCTCAAGCTGGGGGTACAAGATTGAACTATAAGGAACGAACTTCCACAACTTGGATGAGTTGAAAGGATGCTTTATTCGTTTAGAGTTAGCCTTTTCGGTTGGGGCAGGCGAATGTGACACACAGCTCTAACTCTAATTAATGGAGATCAACAAATCCGAACTGGACGAAACAAGACGGACGGAATTTCTTACTTCAAGCTCGCACCCGGCGGACTCCCCTTCACTTAACTTGTCTTAACTTAACTGACTCACTTGTTAACTGACTCTATTTATTTAATATGAATCCGGAAATCCGGAAATGTAAAGCAAACACCTGCGACTGTAAGTCTGAAATTTCAGTTATCTTTTTGTTTTATCTTAATAAGGCTTCCGCCGGAAAAGGCTTAATGTTTGGTCAAGATACAGTAAAGGACAGCCTTTGACCGGGTCATCGAAAACCTACCTGCTGAACTTGCCACTGAGTCAAATATTTACCGGAGGACAATTTTCCTCATAAAAGAAAAAGCGTTTATTTATTTATTTTTTCCTCTTCTTTTTCTCTTTTGTTAAATATGTTTTTAAACTATTTTCTATTCTAATCTATTTTCTATTTCAATCTATTATAATAAAATACATATATGTCTAGTTATCGTGTCACATTTAGTCAGAATAATTTTTTCTCTTTTTTTCTGGTGACTATTGTTTCACAACTGGTTGATATTACGTAATCCTCGAAAATCCTTGTAGCCAGAAAAAAAATGCTTTTTTCGGCTTTATTTATCTTCCTTCCCCAATAAGCATTAGCAATTTTTTACGTGAAAGCATTTGTTCGCAAAAATTGATTTGGTAAAGATTTTTCTGTGCATGTTTGTCGATACTATGCTGTGTTTTATCAGCGAATTTTTAGTTGAACTCTGGTCTAAAATTTTTTCAAAAAATGTTATATTGGTAATCATTTTAAGCTCAGCCAAAATTTTCACCCCCAAAATCTTGTCAACAAATATCTTCGTCAGCAAAATGTTGTATTAGTGAACACCACAAACGTCGTTACAAAATGTTGTATTTGACCAAAGCCGTATTTTGTGAAAATTTTGTATTTTGCCTAGGGCACAAACTTTTACTCCAGTATGTTCTATCTTGGTCAACAGGATAACGGGACTCAGACGTTGCGTCAAGTAATATACCGCTTCTCACTTCACCACCCTACCTACTCTTTTTCCAATAGTTCCCACGTATTTAAGAGGATAGGAACATCTCATTCCTGTGTATATGTATGCATACAACAATAAATAAATATATATATATATATATATCCCTCCTATCACACTTATGAAGAGAGAGAAAGAGACTATAGCAATGTAGCTTTACTCCGAGTTATGAAAGCTCTTCCAGCTTGTTTGCACATTAACATTGCCCTATTATCCAATTTTATTTTTTGCAATAATTAAGTCGTCGGATAGTGAAGAATCTCCTCTCTCTTATATATATATATATATATATATATATATATATATATATATATATATATACGGGGAAAATAAATATTTAAGTGCTGGAAAGACCCCGATATAACTTGAAGCATAGTAAAAACAGCCACATTTTTACAACGGCGTTAAAACATGCATATTGTGCCAGGAAGAGAAATTGGCTATTATGTTTTTCACAGACAAAAATGAATTACTAAATAAAAGAATAGAAATTATTACCAAATGTAATCAGACTAATCCTACCTGCTAGGATCATGGATGAAAGACTTCCAAGACGTTTAAGTAACTTTTAATCTTGAATATATATATATATATATATATATATATATATATATATATATATATATATTCCCTCCTGTTACGCTCAGGAGGTGTAACCTGTGAGAAAAAAGTTAAACTCCTCAAATATTTTGCCGTCATTTTTGACAGGGGTACACTCGTGTTTTCATCAATCCCGATTTAAATTTGCATTTTCTTTTCCCAAAATTAACAAGTTTTTCAATGGTTGTGTATATTTATTTTTATACAACTATTTTGTAATTTGTCTTTCGGGTTTCTTTGTGTTTTTTTATATTTTACATAACGTTTTACATATTTACAAAACGGTTAAATTTTTGTGATCTTCTAAAACACATAATGTATATAATAAGTACATTATATCAGTCAGTTAAATGCCATGCGTGAAACACGCTTGGGCGATCATGTCTCGAAAGAGACATGACTGACTGGGCAGAAGATTATCTCGCAGTAGGTTGCCATTACTTTCTACGGTAGACTGGTTGCCGACCAAGGCTGCAGAACCCAATCTGTCCTGCTATTTAACCCATAACTGGAAGGAAGAGACGAATTAATACCTTTCCCAAGGGTATTTGCGCGTAAGTGAATACAATGAATTCAACTGGAATTCGAACTCGGTTCCCCGATTTCTCGTTCCGAGCCGATATCCACTGTACCACAACGTACATTATATATATATCCCAAATGTTGACATAGCCCGGGAGGTAATATTAAGGACAAGCTACCACTGTCTATATAATGCTCCCGTAGCATGCATATCAACTCCAAAAGTATAAATGACTAACTCGCCATACACATTTACGTTTTTATGCGTGTTACATTAGTTTACACGTTAATGCATAAGCGTTAAATATTAAAAAAAGTATACTCCAGCCACATCTATTGAACAGGTGAAGAGGCTCATCCCTTGTTCCCTGTTTAGGATGTGGTTTCCGGCTTTCTCTTTTCCATTCTTTTTACCCTTACATAGCCCCCTGCGCATCAGTGGCGTTATCGCCTTGCTTGGGGTGATATGATTAAAAAAAATGTTCTCTGACAATTAAATCAATCGCTAATAGGCGATTACGGAAAACCTCTGCCTCAAAACTGATTTTTTTTCGTGTTGATG